>SEYY01002297.1:97500-110000 GCA_009176605.1 Armadillidium nasatum | reverse complement strand
ATACAAATCACTACGCTCAAATTGACCTCACGCTCTTTCCTGACACCATTTTGGGGGGTTCAACCCATTGAAATTGGCCTCGAGTTAGGGGAAGGGGCACCAGTGAACCCACAAAAATGATATATATATATATATATATATATATATATATATATATATATATATATATATATATATATATATATATATATATATATATATATATATATATATATATATATATATATATATATATATATATATATAACACTTCAGAGGAAACCGGAAAAATAATCCTTTTCTCTAAGTATTTTAAGCTTCCGCTCCTTTTTCCAATTTGAAATCTCTCGTCTAGAAGACCTCCTGCTGAATCTCATTCCCCCCGTCCCCCCCCAATGGACCTTGTGAATCACATTCCCCCCCTTCCCCATTGGACATCCATGTGAATCTCATTCCCCAATCCCCTCCATGGACCTCCTGCTGATCCTCATTCCCCCCACTGGAGTGACAAATTTTGGCTCGTAATATCATACTCGAACCTTTGCCAAATTGTTTAAATTTATAGTAAGGAAACAAAAACTCTGTACATGTCAACATAATATGCAATAATTTCTACATAAATAAGATTTTATATCTGTGCATTTATTATTATTATTATTATTATTATTATTATTATTATTATTATTTTATATTTATTAATTTACATACACACACACATATACTCATATATATATATATATATATATATATATATATATATATATATATATATATATATATTATATATATATATATATATATATATATATATATATATATATATATATATATATATATATATATATATATATATATATATATATATATATATATATATATATATATATATATATATATATATATATATATATATATATATATATTAAAATTTTAAAGTCTGTTAACCTAATGTAATATATACGTCAGCTTTTCAAGTATGCCATATGGGGATTCGAACTATAACCCTCAGGCTGGTAAGACTGAGTGTTACCTCTGTACCACGACAGTACGAAAGAAAATCACAAACAGAAAGTTCATGAACAACTTGCCACGCAGACCAAGCTCAAAGGATCCCCTCTTTTGAAACTCTATCTTACCAGCTGGAGGGTCGGGGTTCGAATCTTTTTATATATCAATTACGAGAACTTTTGTACCACGAAACAAACTTTTGATTAAATATTTTTACCGTTTTGTCACCCTTCTCAAATCGATGAATATGTCAATTTATACCAAAATGTGCAAAACTCTTCAATCAAATTATCAATGAAATCAATCAAAAAATTTTACAAAATTGATGGTTGATCCTTTGATTTAAATGCAAACAAAACGAACATTGTTTTATTATTAAAAATTTGTAAATTTTAACTCACTTAATAATTCTACTTCTTCAATTTATCAATTGAAATTTGAATGCATTTTCTTCTGTCGTTATAAAAGTTGATAGATGTATTCCACTTCAAAGTATTTTCTAATCATATATTTCAAGTAAAACAATATTTTAAAACAAAATAATCTTTTATAATTTTTTATGTATACATCTTGGTTTAATTCCCACCCTCAAAAAATGATTTTAACCAATTTTTTAAATACATTTTTTTTCTAAATATTTTAAAATTGAATACTTCACATTTGAAATCCTGGCATTATTGGTTTATTTAACTACATATCGAATGTAATTTTAACTATTCTTATTTAGCTTAAAATTTAACACGGAATGAATTCAAATTTCAACTAGCTATAGCTGTTGTATAATATATATATATATATATATATATATATATATATATATATATATATATATATATATATATATATATATATATATATATATATATATATATATATATATATATATATATATATATTTATACTCTGTGTGTGTGTGTGTGTGTGATTGGATGATTAACCGTCATCGGCATATTTTTTCTCAATCGCTATCGTCAATTTTCTGCCAATTCTTTTGCCGATTAATTTGAATATATTGGCTTACAAATGTCTCTCTACTCCACCTTCTATTGCAGGGGTTCTCAATCTGGAGGGCGCGCCCCCAATGGGGAAGCGTGCTAAACTGTGGAAAAAAAATGAGAAAACAAATTTGTTAAGAATGAATTGAAGAGCACTGAACATCTGGTATCTCTGATGGACGAATTAGGAAATTATTTTCCAAATATTTCTTCGGAAAATTAACCATATAAGTTGGCAAGAGATGCATTCAACATCAATATGGACATACTCCCGTCTCCCAAATTCCCCTTCAATAGCATTCCATCGAGCTTGAATGTGATTCCCAAGGAAAGAGCCAAATTTCCAGATATGACTATTAATGACTTTTGGTTGAGATATTTTCCTTATGTATCAAACAAATTGATATGTAAGCTGAGAGATATTAGTGCAATTTTCCTACACGTACCTCTGTGAGTCTGGGTTTTCTACACTTGCTCACATCAAATTAAAATTCGAGCAAGGCTTACTGTAGAGTATGATTTGTGATGTGCATTATCACAATTAATACCAAATATTAAAGAAACTATCAAAGACAAACAGTGTCATCTCTCTTGTTAATTTGTGTAATGAAGGATAAAAAAATCATTTTAAAGCAACATTGAAATTGGGCAGTTAATCCTATATCTAAAATCCCAGAATATATATATATATATATATATATATATATATATATATATATATATATATATATATATATATATATATATATATATATATATATATATATATATATATATATATATATATACTTATGAAGGGGGCCGTCATAAAAAGGGGACATGGACCTCAAAATATTCAGAATCACTGTTCCATTGAACGTGAAAGACTGCTTAGTAGTAAGGGCCAAATATACCCCAGAAGCTGGTGAAACGATTGCTACTGCATCACAATTTAAGAATTCTAACTTTAAAATTAATATTTCTCCATGTTCTCTTATATGAAAGTTTTTAATATCAATATTCTGAAGATTATGTTGTATATTAAAATTACATGTATTTACAAATTTTAATAAAGGAAAGATAATTCAATTCTTCTTCGTTATAAAATTGTTAAAAAAAAATATAAAAATAAAGTAAAAAAAAAAAAAAAAAAAAAAAAAAAAAAAAAAAAAAAAAAATATATATATATATATATATATATATATATATATATATATATATATATATATATATATATATATATATATATATATATATATATATATATATATATATATATATATATATATATATATATGGCGTACGTTCCATATTCTTTTCCTTCTACTAAACCTAACAAACCTTAATTTAACTCTAATTGTTTTCGTGCTATCAGCCGCAGGGATGATGCCTTAAGAGATTATCGTTGTCTTCAAACTCCTGAAACTCATTCAATATATATTTCATCCCGGAATCGTGCAAAATCAATTCTCCGAGATACCAAAAACTCTTTTCTCGGCCACAAATGCAATAATCTTTCTGGTTCCTCTTCTTCTCGCCGTTTCTGGAATTTTGTAAAAAAAAAGTCAACTCTAACTTTGCTTCTTCCTCTTTCCCTCCTCTAGTTTCTTCTGATGGCACAACTGCCATTTTACCTTCTACTAAAGCTGAATTCTTCCCTCAAAGTTTTGCCTCTAACTCTACCTTAGACGATTACGGAGCTATTCCTCCTTCTTCAACCCCCTACAACTCATTTATGCCTAACATTGTAATTTTTTCTAAAGATGTAATTTCTACTCTCTCTGAGCTTAACACCAAGAAGGCGTATGGCCCTAATGGTATTCCTCCTGTGGTTCTCAAAACTTGTGCTTCCAAGCTTGCACCCTGCCTTAGTAAACTATTTCGTCTCTGTCTCCCCACTTTGACTTTCCTTCTTGGTGGAAACTTGCGCTCATTCAGCCTGTGCTGAAGGGTGTACTCTTCTCAGTTCTCTAAATATCACTATTTCTTTAGCCTCCGTTTTTTCTAAGGTTTTAGAATCTCTCCTTAACATGAAGATTTGGAAACACCTTAATTCTCCTAATCTTATCTCTGATCGTCAGTATGACTTTCGTAAAGAACATTCTACTGGTGATTTTCTTTCCCTACTTTCTGACTCTTGATCCTCCGCTCTTCGGGGTTTCGATGAGTCTTTTAATATGACGCTAGACATATCGAAAACCTTCGATAGAATCTGACACAAAGCTTTACTTTCCAAACTATGACATCATTTTCGAAAACACTCAACTGAAACCTTCATCTGTCCTTAATATTCTCAATGTTTCTTTTTCTCGTGATCTTTCTTGGAAGGATCACATTATTTCTCTTTCTAAAGAAGCTTCCAAGAGGTTGGGTGTGCTGAGGCGCCTTCGCGGTTTTTTTACGCCACCCCAGTTGCTTGCTCTTTATATAAGTGTTGTTCGCCCCTACATGGAGTACGCCTCACACATCTGGTGTGGTTCCACACATGCAGCTCTTCTCGAAAATGGTGGAGTCTAGTGTTTTTCGTCTTATAAACTCTTTTACTCTTACTAACTCTCTCCAATCTCTTTCTTCCCGTCGAATTGTTGCGTTACCCTCTCTATACTATCGCTATTACAACGGACATTGCTCTTCTGAACTCTCACGTTGTGTACCTCCTCCATTGAGAAGGGCTCGTGCGACACGACTTTCTACATAGTCTCATCCTTTATCTGTTTAACTCTCCGATCCCAGACTTAACCGCTATGCTCACTCTTACATGTACTCTACTGGTAAAATCTGGAACACACTCCCTTTATTAGTTTTCCCAACTTCCATTGACTTGCATACTTTTAAAGCCGTGTATCGGCCATTAGCGACCAGATTCCGAATGTTCCCCAACTTTGGTGGATATTGGTAGGCCTCCGGCTTTTTCCTACTAGAGGAGACTATATACTATATATATATATATATATATATATATATATATATATATATATATATATATATATATATATATATATATATATATATATATATATATATATATATATATATATATATATATATATATATATATATTGAAAAGGCTTTGAAGACTAATCCGTCTCTCCATTGACTCAAAATATATTAGTATTATTATTTCCATTTTATAATTTTTAATTTTTTTTTTTAAAAATAAAAAAAAAAAAAAAAAAAAAAAAAAAAAAAAAATATATATATATATATATATATATATATATATATATATATATATATATATATTATATATATATATATATATATATATAATATATATATATATATATATATATATATATATGTAATGTTTTCTGCTGTTATTTCTTTTGCTCGTTAATTTTTTATTATTATTATTACTATTATTATATAATTTATTTTATTAACCGATGTATTCATTTATTTATTATAATTATTTATTATTAATAATAATAGTAGTTAATAAGTAATAAAAATAATGATAATAATAATAATTGACGGATTCAACAAACACACACATTTCCACTTACACAGAACAGCAAATTTATTTAAAATTTTATTCTATTTCAAAATAAATTTCAGAATAATTACTCTTAATACTTTTTATATTTTAATAATTATTAAAATATAAAAACTATTTACTTACTTTGAATTTGGGATTAATGTTCTCTACTTTTAGGGTAAAGTCTCTCTCACTCTCTCTCTCTCTCTCCCTTCTCTCTCTCCTGTCCTCTCCCTCTTCTCTCCTCTCCCTTCTCTCTCTTCTGTCCTCTCTCTCTCTTCTTCTCTTCTGTTCTCTTTCTCTCAAAACGAATGAAACTATTTTCGTCCTGGTAAGATTTCCAATTTTTTTTAAAAATTATTTTAAGATCCAAGAAACACAAAGATATTAAAAGGAAAATCAATTTTATTATATATATATATATATATATATATATATATATATATATATATATATAATATATATATATATATATATATATATATATATATATATATATATATATATAACCTTATGTATTTGAATAAGATTTTGTTTAAAGCAATTTTTTTGTAAGAAATTATATAAGTATTAATTTTCAGCCAGGAAGGAGTAAAGTGGATATATATATATATATATATATATATATATATATAATATATATATATATATATATATATATATATATATATATATATATATATATATATATATATATATAAATGTTGGGGTTAAAATGGTGGTTGGAGTCAGACAATTGGGGTGATTTAAAACGAAAATAATAATTATGATAGTCTAAGTCTATTTAAGTATATATATATATATATATATATATATATATATATATATATATATATATATATATATATATATATATATATATATATATATATATATATATATATATATATATATATATATATATATATATTACGGCTATGACAATTTTACAACCCCGTGTTCCTGTGACATAAATCATTAAACTTTGGTTACAAAGTAATGAAATATGTATTAATTTGAAGTGATACACTCCGACATGAAGGTTTACATTCCATATTCTTTCCCTTCTACTAAATCTAACAAACCTTGGTTTAACTTTACTTGTTCTCGTGCTATCCTACCGCAGAGATGCTACCTTCACGGATTACCGTCGTCTTCAAACCCCAGAACTCATTCTTCATGACATCAAAAACTCTTTTCTCCGTCGCAAATCCAATAATCTTTCGGGTTCGTCTTCCTCTCGACCTTTCTGGCATTTTGCAAAAAATGTCAACTCTAACGTTGCTTCTTTCTCTTTCCCCTCTTCTTGTATTTTCTGACAGCACAACTGCCGTTTTATCTTCTACTAAAGCTGAACTCTTCGCTCAAACTTTTGCCTCTAACTCTACCCTAGACGATTCCGGAGCTATTCCTCATCCTTCAACCCCCTCCAACTCCTTTATGCCTAATATTGTAATTTCTTTAAAAGATGTCATTTTTGCTCTCTCAGACCTTGATACGGCCTAATGACGGTATTCCTCCTTCCGTTCTCAGAACTTTTGCTTCCGAGCTTGCACCCTGCCTTGGTAAACTATTTCGTCTCTGTCTCTCCACGTCAACCTACCCTCCTTGCTCCAAACGTGCACTCATTCAGCTTGTACAGAAGAACGGGGACCCCTCTCAACTCTATAACTATCGTCCTATTTCTTTAACCTCCATTCAGTCAAGTTTTCGAAGCTATCCTAAACAGGAAGATTTGGAAACAATCTAATCTTATCTCTGATTGCCAGTTTGGCATACGTAAAACATCCCCTACTTTGGTGATCTCCTTTCCCTTCTTTCTGATTCTTGGTCCTCCGTTCTTCGGTGTTTCAATGAACTTTTAGCTGTGGCGTTAGACATATCGAAAGCACTCGCTAGAGTTTAGCAGAAAGCTTTGATTTCCAAACTAATCTAACCTTCTCTCTGTGGCCTTATATTATAATTAATATTAATATATAAAAATATATATAAATATATATATATATATATATATATATATATATATATATATATATATATATATATATATATATATATATATATATATATATATATATATATATATATATATATATATATATATATATATATATATATATATATATATATATATATATATATATATATATATATATATATATATATATATATATATATATATATATATATATATGGGCAAACGGGAAGTTTTTTCTGACCCTGAAACAACCTTTTGCTCACAGATTGTTTTTTTAATTCTTTTCTTATCGTATTTTATATTTACTTATGATTAAACCCTCCGAGACTTTAGGTTAAGATTTAATTTAATTTAATTAATTTTAATTAATTAAATTAACTTTAATAACCTCAGTGACAAAATAATTTTAATTCAGATTTGATTCACAAATAAGAAACAAATAAAAAAATTGTGTATTACGTACTCTAACCTGTGTTTAAGGATCATTTTTGGATGTTTTTGTTTTATTGGTTATGTTGGATTATGAGACTCATCAATTACGCATATTTTTTTGTTGCAGTCGTACATTAAAGTACCAACAATACAGTTTTGGTTATTTAAATCGAATATTTTTATTTGTAGATATGGTTTTTGCCAAGATGTAAACTTTTTATATATTTATATACAACATAAAAAATCTTTGATTTTTAAAGGAATAAATGTTTGTACCTTTTATAACAAGAATTAATAAATCGTCATTCCCAATACGGTCTATTATTATTTTAATGTAACACCTTTCATCAAAAATATTCTTCCGCCATCAATATATCGACGATGATTTTTTCTTCTTTTTGGAATAAGCGTAATACAATATTGTATCTATTCTTACCATTCATCTATCTATCGGTCTATTCATTCTCACCTATCGATCCATCTATCTATATTCACATAAATATACACTTATACACACGTACCAGCATATATAATGCTTGCCTAATGCCATTGTAATGGCGTCTCTCCCTTTTCCATTGATTCGAGATTATTTGCATCCCAGGATTCGGGTTTTTCCATTGCTTCCAATTCCAGTCTAAAAATGAAGATCCATTTTGTCGGCGTCATACATCAAACAAACGGGTCCGATTTTTTTGTCTTTGTTTTTTCCGGTTATTTTTATTTTTTTATTATTGGTCTTGTTTGTTTGCTGGGGTCCACTTAAGCCCCCAAAGCTCTAAAACGGTGCAGGCAATAATGCATTAAGTAATAATAAGATACAAAAGGAAATATTTATTTTTATTCAACAATTATAATTATACTATTTGGAATTAGTTCATTTTGCTTAATTGATACACTCATAAATACACATGCACCTCTCCATATATATATATATATATATATATATATATATATATATATATATATATATATATATATATATATATATATATATATATATATATATATATATATATATAATGTTTTTTTTTTTTTTAAAAATATTTTGTAGGAAATTACTTAAGCCTTTTTTTTCAGCCAGGAGTAAAGTACTAAAATAAGAGATTGAAAAAAAATTTAATGAATATGAATTTTGGGGTGAAAATAGTGGTTGGAATCAGTTAGCTGAAGTGATTTTTAAAGCTACTTGAATAGACTTAGACTATCATAATTATTATTTTAGTTTTAAATCACCCCAATTGTCTGACTCCAACCACCATTTTAACCCCAACATTTATATTCTTATATATATATATATATATATATATATATATATATATATATATATATATATATATATATATATATATATATATATATATATATATATATATATATATTACCACTTTACTTTCCTGGCTGAAAATTAATACTTATATAATTTCTTACAAAAAAATTGCTTTAAACAAAATCTTATTCAAATACATAAGGTATATATATATATATATATATATATATATATATATATATATATATATATATATATATATATATATATATATATATATATATATATATATATATATATATATATATATATATATATATATATATATATATATATATATATATATATATATATATATTTAAATAACTTTACTTCTTTAATAGTCTTCCAACCATTGAGATCAAGGTTAATTAAATTAAGTTAGGTCAGATATTTAACGTAATTTCTAACATTCCTAAACACACACACACACACACACACACAATATATATACATATATATATATATATATATATATATATATATATATATATATATATATATATATATATATATATATATATATATATATATATATATTTTTTTTTATTTTTTTTTTTATTTATTATTTTATTATTATTATTATTATTATTATTATTATTATTTATATTATTATTATTATTACTATTATTATTATTATTATTATCATTATTATTATTATAAGAATAAAAAACTTATATTAGAATAAATCTTCGCATATAATCAGTTCCATTTCAAAGACAGATTCACGCATCATTACTTGCAACATTCACAGAGCCAATTCATCATTTTTTATTTCAATGACGAAAAAAAAAAAGAAAAGCAATTCAATATCCATACACCACAAAATATGTGTACAAGCTCTCACACACGCAAACACAAACAGAAACAAACAAACAAACACCTGAAAACAAACATCTGAATGATAAGACCTGTCTGGAATTGCCCCTTGAGTGTTTGAACAACGAGTCTCTGTGGGGGAAAAAAACCCTCCGTTTTCTTTCTTTATATATTCATAATAAGTTGCCGATTTTGCATAATATTGAAATCTAAAAAAACAAAACGACTTATATGGATATTCATAGACACTATAATCATCATATATATATATATATATATATATATATATATATATATATATATATATATATATATATATATATATATATATATATATATATATATATATATATATATATATATATATATATATATATATATATATACTATATACTTTTTTTTTGAAATGCACAAAAGAACAAATATTACATTTCAGTATAAGAAATAGGAGAAATCCGGTTCATATATAATAAGAGGGAGGTGGGAGAAGTTGGGAGAGGGGAGAACCTTCCAAGAAAAATCCCGAGAAAAAGAAATAGCAAGAATTGTAAGAACAGTAGGTGGTTCGAGTTGTGTGTTTTCAAAGATCAAAGATGTTACAGTTGTGAGGAAGATTATGTCGAGTAGATTGGATGATGAATCGAGTATTTGAGGCACAGAAAACGAACAAAATCAGAGAGAAGGCCAGATACCTATAAAAAGAAAAGTTTAGAAATCAAAGCTTTGTGCCAGACTCAATCAAAGATTTTTCGAAATGCTTAGCGCCGCAGCAAAGGATTCACCGAAATGTCGAAGAGAGGAAAACTAAAAATTAAAGAGAAGAGAAAGATCTTTACGAAAGCCATTGGCAATCATAGTTAAGATTCGAGGATACAAAGTTGCTTACACATCTTTCTTTTAAGGATAGATTTGTAAACTTTGGAAAGAGGGGTTAAAATGATAAAACTATAGTTGGAGAGTTGAGACGGGCCCGTCCCCTTCTTCAGCACAAGCTGAATGAGCACACTCTTCCAGCAGGAAAGAAAGATTGAAGGTTATAAGTAGAAACGAAAATCGTTTACTGAAGTAGGATGAAAACTCAGAAGAACAAGGCTTGGGAACTACAAGAAAAATTAAAGAAGAACTGTACATCTTCTTTATGTTCAGCTCAGAGAGAGCAAAAATAACATCTTTTGAAAAAATTACAATGCCAACCATATATGAGTTGGAGGGGAGTGGAGAAGCAAGGATAGCTCCGGAATCGTCTAAAGTGAGATGAGAGGCAAAGGTTTGAGCGAAGAAGCAAGCTTTAGCAGACTGTAAAACGGTTGTTGTGCCGTTAGAAGATGCTAAAGAAGAAGAAGCTAATAGTTGACATGCTTTACAAAATGCTTGAAAGATCGGGGGGAAAATGAACCACAAAGATCATTACAATTTCTACCTAGGAAAGCATTTTTATTGTCACGGAGAAAATATTTTGCTCAATTTTGAAATTAAATAAAGGTAGCATGAATTTCAAGAGTTAGCAGGAGAGAGTAATTCCAGAAAAACAGCGTCCCTTTCGTCATTAGCGCAAGAAGAAGGCATAATTAAACCCAGGTTAAAAAGCTTTAGTTGAAGGTAAATAAGGAATGTACACTTTCATGCTAAAGGGAATCACCTCGGTTATTCCTCCTGCGCACTCCGAGGGACCCTTCTCACGAAGCTGTAATCATTCCAAGTAAAACAAGTCTGGCCAGTGAGTAGCACCGACGTGCCAAAGATGGAACATTCCAGAAGAAGACTAGAAAAGAGGATGCGGAGATAAGATCATTTTAGGAGCCCAGAGGAAGGAAAGAGTTTAAACAAAATAAGGAGGAATGGAATTAAAAAAAAAAATTTGAGAATGTTGGGTTCGTCTCCAAGACGATCATGGAACGGGTAGGGGAGCTTTCCCAACTGGTTGAGAAAAAATAGTTGGTGAGTTCACCAACTGTAACTTCAGATTTAGAGAAAAGCTATTGACAGTGGTGAACACTGAAATCACCATGATTTACCATTTCAGAAAAAGATGAGATGTTTTATTTTGGAGTTAAGTAGTCGACAAATCTGAGTCAGTAGAAGTAAGTGATAAGTAGATAGAATAGATAAATTTGAGCGCAGATTGTTCATCTCCTCGAATTGGGCAATGCCCGTGAGGTGGTTGCATTTTTAAAAAAGATTGGCAAAAGAGCTTGAGCAATAGAGTTTAGAATCCAAAAAACTCATAATTAGGTAATTAGAAACACGATAACAAACAGCATCCGCTTTTGACTGTAAATTGAGGATAGCGACAGTAAGAGGGAACTGAATAGGATCTTCTGTCGGAGCGCTAAGGCACCTGAACTTCGGTCAAGTATACGGGGTAAGATCTAAAGGAGGAAATTGAAGGTTCAACAAAGTGAAAATTAGAGTAAAGACAGAGACCGCTAAAGAAATTGATAAAGAAAGAAAACAGTGTACCAGAATTGGTCAGTAATTCCTTGACGACCCAAACCCACCACCGTAAGCTCTCAACTCCCAAGTGGTGATGGGGGAAGTAATGACTAA
>SEYY01002297.1:75000-85000 GCA_009176605.1 Armadillidium nasatum | reverse complement strand
CACCAAGACCTCTATGCCGGACTTGCCCTGGTGCACGGTCTTCGTTTTTCATTAATTTCTGCAACATTCGCGGTCTTTTTTCTAATCTCCACTTTGTCGAACACCACCTCTCTTCTTCTAGACCTCATCTCTTGTTCTTAACTGAAACTCAGGTGTCTGAGTGCTCTGACAGCAAACCCTACTCTGTTTCCTCCTACTGTCTCTATCCTCAATTTTCAGCCAAAGGCGGATGTTGCGCATATGTGCGCAACGATGTTGTCTGTTCTCGTGTCTCTAATTTGGAGTCTTCTGAATTCTCAACTTTATGGCTCAAACTTTCTTGCAATTCTACAACTAAATTCATTTGCTCTGTCTACTTATCCCCTAACTCTACAGACTATCCAAAATTCTTCGACTATCTTAACTCCAAAATAGAACACATTCTTTCTTCTTCTCCTTTCTCTGAAATCATCATTTTAGGTGATTTCAATGTTCACCACCGCCAATGGCTTTCATCTAGTTCTCAAGATCCAGCTGGTGAACTCGCCTTCCAATTTTCTATCCAGAACAACCTTGAGCAGTTGGTGCAACTCCCTACCCGTATCCCTGACCGTCTTGGTGATGAACCCAACATTCTAGACCTTTTTCTAACCTCTAATCCTTCTCCTTATACTGTTAAACTCTTTCCTCCTCTGGGTTCATCCGATCACCTTCTTATCTCCGTATCTTGTCCTGTTTCTTCAAGTCTTCCGCAAGAACGGCCCCCGCCATCGGCGAGGAGACGTTTCTGGCATTTCGGTGCCACTAACTGGTCTGACTTGCGGTCGTACTTTTCTGATTTTCCATGGAATGATTACTGTTTCCGTGGGAGGGGTCCCTCGGAGTGCGCTGAGCGCATAACTGAGGTGATTCTCTCTGGCATGGAGGCGTACATTCCATATTCTTTCCCTTCCACTAAACCTAATAAACCTTGGTTTAACTCTGCTTGTTCTCATGCTATCCGCCGCAGGGATGCTGCCTTCAGGGACTACCGTCGTCTTCAAACTCCAGAATCTCATGCAACTTATATTTCATCCCGGAATCGTGCAAAATCTATTCTTCGAGATACTAAAAACTCTTTTCTCCGTCGCAAATGCAATAATCTTTCTGGCTCCTCTTCCTCTCGCCCTTTCTGGCATTTTGCAAAAAATGTCAACTCTAACTTTGCTTCTTCCTCTTTCCCTCCTCTAGTATCTTCTGACGGTACAACTGCCGTTTTGCCTTCCTCTAAAGCTGAACTCTTTGCTCAAACTTTTGCCTTAAATTCAACCTTAGACGATTCCGGAGCTGTTCCTACTCCTTCAACCCCCTCTAACTCATTTATGCCTAAAATTGTAATTTCTTCTAAAGACGTCACTTCTGCTCTCTCTGAGCTTAATACTAAGAAGGCGTACGGTCCTGATGGTATCCCTCCTGTGGTTCTCAAAACTTGTGCTTCCGAGCTTGCACCCTGCCTTGGTAAACTATTTCGTCTATGTCTTTCTACTTCAACCTTCCCTTCTTGCTGGAAACGTGCGCTCATTCAACCTGTGCCGAAGAAGGGGGACCCCTCTCAGCCCTCTAACTATCGTCCTATTTCTTTAACCTCCGTTCTTTCTAAAGTTTTCGAATCTATCCTTAACAGGAAGATTTGGAAACATCTCAATTCTTCTAATCTTATCTCAGATCGCCAGTATGGCTTTCGAAAGAAACGCTCCACTGGTGATCTTCTTTCCCTTCTCTCTGACTCTTGGTCCTCCGCTCTTCGGCATTTCGGTGAATCTTTTGCTGTAGCGCTGGACATATCGAAAGCTTTCGATAGAGTCTGGCACAAAGCTTTGATTTCCAAACTTCCCTCTTTCGGAATCTATCCTTCTCTCTGTGACCTTCTCTCTGATTTCCTTTCCGGTCGTTCTATAGCAGCTGTTGTAGACGGCCACCGTTCATCCTATAAATCTATTAATAGTGGTGTTCCTCAAGGATCTGTCCTATCCCCAACACTTTTTCTGTTTTTCATTAATGACCTTCTCTCTGTTACTTCATCTCCTATCCACTCCTATGCTGATGACTCCACCCTTCATTACTCTTTTCATTTTGAAAGACGCCCCTCCCAGCAACAGTTAATAGAGGCAAGGAGGGTGGCCTTGGAGCAACTAACCTCTGATCTATCTCTCATTTCCAATTGGGGCAAAGAAAACATGGTCGTTTTCAATGCCTCAAAAACTCAATTCCTCCATCTCTCTACTCGACACAATCTTCCACACAACTACGATATCTTCTTCGAAAACACGCAACTCAAACCTTCATCTCTCCTTAATATTCTCGGTGTTTCTTTTTCTCGTGATCTTTCTTGGAAAGATCACATTACCTCTCTTTCTAAACAAGCTTCTAAGAGGTTGGGTGTTCTGAGGCGCCTTCAGTATTTCTTCACACCACCCCAGTTGATTGCTCTGTATAGGGGTGTTGTTCGCCCCTGTATGGAGTATGCGTCACACATCTGGGGTGGTTCCACACACACAGCTCTCCTGGAAAAGGTGGAGTCTAGAACTTTTCGCCTTATCAATTCTCCTGCTCTCACTAATTCTCTCCAATCTCTTTCTGCCCGTCGAAATGTTGCGTCACTCTCTCTTTACTATCGCTATTACAATGGACACTGCTCTTCTGAACTCTCTCGTCGCATACCTCCTCCATTAAGAAGGGTTCGTGCGACTCGTCTTTCTACACAGTCTCATCCTTTCTCTGTCCAACTCTCTGACCCCAGACTTAACCTCTATGCTCAATCTTACATTTACTCTACTGGTAAAGTCTGGAACACACTTCCTTCATCTATTTTCCCAACTACCTATGACTTAAGCACCTTTAAACGCCGTGTATCAGGTCATGTCGGCCTTTAATTTGACCATGTTTCCGACTTTCCTCCCAACTCTGGTGGAACAGTGGTAGGCCTCTGGCCTTTGCCCACCAGAGGAGAAATAAAAAAAAAAAAAAAAAAATATATATATATATATATATTAGGGATGGAGCGATACCAAAATTTTTACCGATACCGATACCGATACCTAAAAATTACCAGATACCGATACCGATACCGGTATCGGTATCGGGAAATATGCCAATACTACTACCGATACCGATACCGATACTTTACTCTTATCCAAAAATTTTGCCGATACCGATACCGATACTGAAAAGGTCGATACCGATACCGATACCGATACCGATACTGAAAAGGTCGATACCGATACCGATACCGGTATCGGAAAATATGCCGATACTTACCGATACCGATACCGATACCGATACTTCACTCCATCCCTAATATATATATATATATATATATATATATATATATATATATATATATATATATATATATATATATATATATATATATATATATATATATATATATATATATATCATTTATAAACAAAAGGAAAGCAAACAGGAACATTAAAAACATTGCATTTTGAATTTAAATCAATTTGAGTTTTTCATTGAGAATCAAAATAAAATCCTTCGAATCCCTTTCAATTCCCCCAAAAACCAATTGACTCTCTACAAATCTGCGCTTAACATACTTTCTTTTTCCAACTAATGATTTGTCTGTACTTCAAATTGCACCTATATCCTTAACATTCATGTTTGCATATGAAAACTTTACTGTGAATTTCACACTGTGAAAGCAGAGTCGGCGATTATTAATTATTTTAAATCGTCAGAAATTTTGAAACATCGATAGATATATATCGCTATATCAATAACGAAAATTCAATATCGAAAGGTCGGACAACTTCTTAACTTATATATATATATATATATATATATATATATATATATATATATATATATATATATATATATATATATATATATATATATATATATATATATATATATATATATATATATATATATATATATATATATATATATATATATATATATATATATATATATATATATATAAAATTTGCGGATGCGGATATAGAATTTTCAAGTTCGGATGTGGATGCGGATGTAGAATTTTCACAAGTGTGGATGAGGATGCCATCACTAATACATATTAACCTTTTGTTGGTAGTTCCTAAATGCTTTGGCAGCACCACATCAAAATTTCACGTTTTCAAAACTTGCATATCTTTAGAAATTTTTTTTTTTTTTTAAGTTTTATTTTATTTTATTTTTTATTTTTTATTTTTTGCTTAAAAAGATTAATGTATTAATTACTCAAATGTTTTAAAATTTTTAATACTGAATTTGTAACCATTCTAATGCCCTTCATCATTGCATTAAAACTTACACTTTTCTATCGTATTAGTATGCTATACACGTATACAATAATTGTACGAGTTAAATGTTAAAGAACTCTGTAATAAAATTGAGACTTCAAAAGATTAATAAATTCAAGATTCAATCCTCATTTTTCTTCTTCCTGTTAATCAAGATTTCTTCTAATGACTTATCATAAGTAATTCAAAAAATAATAATAATAATGATAATGAAAATATTAGTAATAATAATTAATTAATAACAATAATAATAATAATAATAATATGATGATGATGATGATGATAATGCTAATGTAATAATTAATAATAATAATAATAATAATAATAATAATAATAATGGTAGTAAGAAAATAATTAATAAATAATGGAAAAAACATACATAATATTAGTAATAATAATTAATAATAATAATTAATAATTAATAACAATAATAATAATAATAATGATATTAAATAATAAAAATATAATAACAATAAATAAAAAAAAAAAAAAAAAAAAAAAAAAAAAAAAAAAAAAAAAAAAAAAAAAAAAAAAAAAAAAAAAAAAAAAATGCTATAATAATAATAATATTAATTATAAGTAAAAATGGTAGTAAGAAAATAATAATAAATAAATAATGGTAATAATAATAATAGTAATATTAAAATTTAAATTAACAATAATAATAAAAATTAATAATGATAAAAAATAAAAATTAAAAATTATTGATGATAATAATAATAATAATGACAATGATGATAATTAGCAGTAATAATAATAATAAATTATAATAGTAATAATGGCAATAAAATAAAAAATTAATAATAATAATAACAAAAATAATAATAATAATAGTAATATTAATAAAAATAATAATAATTATAATAATATAATAACTAAATAATAATTAATGATAATTAATATTAATAATAATTAATAACAATACTAATAACTAATAATAATAAAGATAATAATAATAATAATATAATAATAATAATAATAATAATAAAAAAATAATAAAGATATTAAGAATATTATTAACAACAATAACAATAATAATAATAAAGATAATAATGTAATAGGTAATAATAAACAATGATAATATTAATAATAATAATAATAATAATAATAATAATAATAATGATTATAATAAAGGTAATAAAGATAATTAGATAAATTTATTAGTATTATTAGAAAGAGGCTTGCAATAATAATGATTAGATTAGCTTTTAGGTTTCAGGATGACTCTTAAGAAATGGAATGGGATTAATTGGCTCATATTTAAAGGGAATTGTATTTGCAAAATAATGAGAAGCTCTTCTTTACAAATTAAAGAGAATTCGTGAAATTGAATGAGAGTTTCAATAACCGTGTCACAGAACTTAAATAGAGATTTTTAAGTCAATTATATATTTGTATATATATTTGTAATGAGTAAATTTAATTTATGTTTATTTATTTATTTTTTTTAAATTTTATGTAGGCTTTTCTAGGCATGTTCCAATTGGAGTTCGCATAAATACTGAAAAGTAAGTTTATTTAGAATCAATGATAGAATTTATTAAAATATATTTGTATGTAAATAAAGTAAATAAAAATAAAAAAAAATCAAATTTCTTTTTACTTTAGAATTTCTATCCAATCAGGAATAAATCATTAACATATTTAAAAGAAATAACTATAAAACATTTCTTTTCAATATATCTCAACAAAGGAAATTGACTTTAAATGATCAAACACACAGTATAAAAGAGTATAAATAAGTAATGAAATGCAATGCTTTAAAAGGCTGGATAAAGGTACTTTGATGATGATGACGTAATTTCAAGTAATATCACTCTGTGATTGGTCAATTGATTTAAATCTGGCAATTTTCATTGGAGAACGCCGAAAATAAGATGACGTCATTTCGGAGTTTATTTGAAATGGAAAGTAATAACCTACGTCATAATTTATGGCAGGCAAAACTGCTATTCGATAATAATAATAATAATAATAAAATAATAATATAATAGTAATAATAAATTATTATATATCATTAATTTTGGCATACACAAATTTAACTGCTATTAAGTTTATCGACTATAGTTTCTAACACGTTTGCATATATATAATATATATATATATATATATATATATATATATATATATATATATATATATATATATATATATATATATATATATATATATATATATATATATATATATATATATATATATCATTAAAAGCATTAAATAAAATTACTTTTACACACATTCAAAATAAAGCACATTTATATAATATATATATATATATTATATATATATATATATATATATATATATATATATATATATATATATATATATATATATATATATATATATATATATATATATATATATATATATATATATATATATATATATATATATATATATATATATATATATATATATATATATATATATATATATATATATATATATATATATATATATATATATATACGTTAAAAAAAAAAAAAAAAAAAAAAAAAACGATTTTTTTTTTTTTTTTTTTATTTATTATAATTTAAAATATTATTTTATTCTAAATTTGTTACAAACTCAAATTGGATTTTGTATAAATTAAAATTTCAGAATCGTTTTTCAATTTTTATAATTGTTTTAAATATTAGGCTAATAAATATACAATATTCATGGGAGTTCATATAATAAAATTTGAAATAATAATAAATAAATAAAAAAAAAACAAAGTAATAATTATAATATAATAATAATAATAATACAAATAATAAAAGATAATAATAATAATAATAATAATAATAATAATAATAATAATAAAATAATAATTAGTAAAGAATAAAAAAACAAATAATATAATAATAATGATAATAATAAATAATAGTAAATAAGACATACAAATAATGAAAATAATAGTAATAATTAATAATAAAAATATAAAACTAAACTAATAATAATACAAATAATAAAATATTAGTAGTAATATTAGTAAATTCCTAATAATAATAGGTCCAATCATATTACTTATTATAATATTTGTTAAATTTTATGTATGCTTTTGGCAAGTTGTGTGATCATTTGTTTTCCATTATTTTCAAAAGAAAAGTCAAGTCAACTTCTTCCTTGTCACTTTTAATCTTCACGTTTTTCTCATTGCTCTTTAGCAGGATTTTTAGCACGATTATTCAACCATTTTCGCTCACATTAATTTCTCTTTTCTTCGTCACTCATGTGAATTTTTTACCATTAAGGATAATTCTCTCTCTCTCTCACACACATACACACACACACACACACACACACACACTCTCTCTCTCTCTCTCTCTCTCTCACTCTCTGAAATTTTTGGTAAGAAATAATTTTTAATTGTTTGTGTGTGTAACTTCATAATTTATATTAAAATAAATAATTAATTAAATTAATAAAAGTGAATTACATTTAATTATCAATTGAAGATTTTTAGAGAATAAGATTTCTTAATATTTCTTAATAATTTCCTTAAAAAATTGTAAGGAAAAATACATATATTAAAATATGATAGTTTTATTTTATCAAACATGTTGAAAACATTGGCATCAGTCGATATATCGGCCGATAGTTTAAGAACCATCGGTTTCGGTAAAAATAGTTAAAAAGACTTTGAAATTTTCCTTGCATTCATATAAAGTTTATTATCAATACTAATCAATACTCTGGATAGTTTTTTATTTTAAGTTTTTATTTTTTTTTAATACTATAATATTTTTTGTTAAAAGAAAAAAATCAACCACAAATAATTTTAATAAGTAATTAATTAAATAATTAACTTATATAATTACTATTTCCATCGAAATCTTTTTTTTTTATTCTTTCCAATAACTTTTTGAGATAATATTTTAAATGTTTGAATGAAAGAAAGTCTGAGTATTACTTAGAAATATTACTTAAAAATATCTGCAACTACACTATAGAAAACAAATATTATGCTTTTAATCTTACTAATTTAATATGATTTAGTCAAGAAAATATCCCTTCTTAGAGACTGACATATCTATACTAGGTTAACGAGTTGTAGTTTTACTTTCCTTATGGTAGAGTAATACAGCGAGTTTACATTTGACATTTTTGAACTGTTGGATCAAATGTTATCAGTTCTGCGCTCACTAAGATTGCATATCAAATTATTTAAAATCAATTGCGGGAGCTCATATATATATATATATATATATATATATATATATATATATATATATATATATATATATATATATATATATATATATATATATATATATATATATATATATATATATACTGTAAAGTGGCATAATTCGGTCCACAATTTGGGGTACTTATATATATATATATATATATATATATATATATATATATATATATATATATATATATATATATATATATATATATATATATATATATATATATATATATATATATATATATATATATATATATATATATATATATATATATACTGTGAAGTGCCGTAATTCGGTCTACAATTTGGGGTACTTAAAATGCTAAAGTTTTTATTTTTTTTTTTTTTTTTCCAAATTTTTTTTAAACATTTTACAAGTTATTATTATCCTTTGGGACTAGAATTAGCATAATTTTAAATGTGTACATAGTAAGTGAAGAATGTTATAAGCCCATAAGTAATTCGGACCAAATTTCCACACGATTTTTGAGGGTGGGGCAATTCGATCCACACCAATTTTTTGTATATCTTAAAATCATCATTAAAGTGTTTTTATTTCATTAATTATGACGATCATGTTGACATTTTTAGAGGAAAACATTATAAAAATATTATTTTAAAAAATTACGTTTAAATATAAATCTTATAATTGTTTTATTGCTTCCGAAGTTATGAATAATAAAAAAGTTTAGTCTGTGGTACCAAAGTACAAATATAAAAAGTAATAAAATGTAATGCTTGTAATGTTAAAAGTAGTCAGGGTACGTAGAAACCGTCATGTTGATGACGTCATTACAGCGTTTGTTCGTTGACTTTAATTCGGAAAGTAGCAAAGAGTGCAAAACTGTTATTCGATTTAATGTAGGAAATGATTCTTAGTTTGGTCTTCACAGAGATACTTTTTTGTTCTTGTGAAATATAAAACTCAAAAAGTAAAGTGTCCTTTAAAAGAGACCTAAATAGTTTTACGAATCCTAACAATATTTACATCAAGATCCTGAGATCCTGTAGTATAGAAAATACACTTAACATGATGGAGGATTTCTGACACAATTCTTAAAATAATTTCACCTAAAATTCCTAACTACTTTCTTAGAACATAAAGAAGGAGCTTTTATTTGCTTGCAGTTTCTGGAAAAAAAAAAAATAAATAAATAAAAAATAAAAAATTTTGAATTCTAAATTTGTGGAAGCAATGACAGACAAACTTTACGTTGGAATTAGTTGAAAAATTTTACAGGAAAAATAAGACAAACTACTTAATTGCTATATATATATATTTGAATATATATAATTAGAGATGAATAATTTAGCACAATGTGAAAATAAGAATGATTAGGGATGTTTTTTTTAAACGTCTAAATTCTTGGTTGCTTCAAATTTGCAAATGAAATCTCTCTCTCTCTCTCTCTCATTCCATCTTACACTGCGTTTGTTTTTTCTCCCTCTCTCACTCTCTCTCCCCATTCCTTTCGACCTTGCGTTTGTATTTTTCTCGATCTCTTTCTACCATCCTATATTTGAT
>SEYY01002297.1:70000-72500 GCA_009176605.1 Armadillidium nasatum | reverse complement strand
TCTCCCTAATTTCCTTTCTAGTGGTTCTATAACAGCTATTGTAGACGTCCAAAGTTATAAGCATAAATAGTAGTGTTCCTCAAGAATCTGTCCTATCTCCAACTCTCTTTCTACTTTTCATTAATGACCTTCTCTCTATTACTTCTTCACCTATCAACTCCTATGCTGATGACCCCACCCTTCATTACTCTTTCACTTTGAAAGAGCCCCTCCCAACAACAGTTAACTGTCGTAAGAGGGTGGCCTTGGAGCGACTGACCTCTGATCATTCTCGTATTTCACAATGGGGCAGAGAAAACATGGCCGTTTTCAATGCCTCAAAAACTCAATTCCTCCATCTTCCACACAACTATGACATCTTCGAAAACGCTCAACTCAAACCTTCATCTATCTTCAACATTCTCGGATTTTCATTTTCTCGTGATTTTTCTTGGAAGAATTACATTACTTCTCTTTCTAAACAAGTTTCCTAGAAGTTGGGTGTTCTGAGACGCATTCGTGACTTTTTACGCCAACACAGTTGCTTTTTCTTAATAACGATATTGTTCGCTCTGTATAGGATGGTTATACACATACAGCTCTTCTCAAAAAGAGGAATTCTAGGGCTTTATGGTCCTGTAAACTCTTTTGCTCTTACTCTCTGCAATCTCTTTCTACCAGTAGAATTGTTGCGTCACTCTTTCTTTACTTTACGGACACTGCACTTCTGAACTTTTACATCTCATACCTATTCTCCATTGAGAAGGGCTCGAGCGACTAGACTTTTTACACAGTCTTATCCTTTTTCTGTCCAACTCTCCGACCCCAGACTTAACCGCTATGCTCATTCTTACATGTACTCTACTGGTAAAGTCTGGAACACACTCCATTTATCTGTTTTCCCAACTTCCTTTGACTTGCACACTTTTAAACGCCGTGTATCGGGTCATGTCGGACATTCTTGACCAGATTTCCGCCTTTTTTAAAACTCTAGAGAAAATTGGTAGGTCTCTGGCCTTTGCCCACCAGAATATATATATATATATATATATATATATATATATATATATATATATATATATATATATATATATATATATATATATATATATATATATATATATATAGATAGGTAAATAGATAAATAAATAAATGAATAGTGAAGTTAAAAAAAAAAAAGTGAGGAATCATTTTTCTTAAATTTTTAGAGAGATATAAAATTTGTTTTTTGATTCTCTGAACGGGTTTGATTAGGCTCAGACTGACAAATCATGACTTTGTCTCTTAAAATTGCTTCTTCTTTTTACACTAATACTCAATGCAAAGTTCCTATTACTTTTTCATAATAGACTGTTTATACATATATATATATATATATATATATATATATATATATATATATATATATATATATATATATATATATATATATATATATATATATATATATATATATATATATATATATATATATATATATATATATATATATATATATATATATATATATATATATATATATATATATATATATATATATATATATATATATATATATATATATATATATATATATATATATATATATATATATATATATATATATATATATATATATATATATATATATATATATATTATAGGGTGGTTAAATTGTATGGGCCGATGTTGAATGTGAACCACACCTAAACGTCAAGTTTTTTACTGCATTTCATTTGACTTTTTTCAATTTCAGACTTACTCAATTTGAACCATGGAAAGATACACAATGGAGCAACGTGTTAAAGTTATTCAGGCTTATTATGAAAATGGGCGTTCAAATCAAAATGCATATCGTGCACTTCGTGATTTTTTTGGTCAATTTAATCGTCCAAATGTGCGTACAATCGGAAAAATCGTGAAAAAAAATTTGAGCAAACCGGGTCTGTAGGAGATTTGAAAAGACCAGTGCATGCTCGTACAGCTCGTACTGCAGAAAATATTGCTGCTGTTCGCGATAGTGTGGCTGAGGAGCCATCCACTTCAACTCGTCGTCGTGCCCAACAATTGCACCTCTCACGCTCGTCGTTGATGAACATTATGCATAAAGACTTGCATTTAAACGCTTACAAGGTGCAATTGACTCAAGAACTAAAGCCTCTTGACCATACAAAACGTCGTCAATGGTCAGAATGGTGGCAAGAAATGGCAACAGTGGATGATCAATTTTCGAGGAAAATCATCTTCAGTGATGAGGCACATTTTCACCTCAGTGGATTCGTCAATAAGCAGAATTGCCGCATTTGGGCGAATGCTAATCCAAGAGTGATTGTCGAAAAACCAATGCACCCACAAAGAGTGACTGTTTGGTGTGGTTTATGGGCTGGCGGCATCATCGGGCCGTATTTTTTTCCAAAATGAGGCCGGTCAGGCAGTTACTGTGAATGGTGTTCGCTATCGTGAGATGATAACGAACTTTTTATGGCACGAATTGGAAGGTATGGATGTGGACGATATGTGGTTTCAACAGGACGGTGCCACT
>SEYY01002297.1:47500-50000 GCA_009176605.1 Armadillidium nasatum | reverse complement strand
TAGAAAGAAATAAAAATTTGCAGATTAGATTTTTTTTTTTTTTTAACGCAAGTTCTACTCTGAATTCATGAAAAAAATGAGACATATTAAGATGCTTCCAAATCTTTGTACTTGATCTGAAATTTATTGAGAACAAAATTTAAAACAATAAGACCATAATTAGACGATTGAGAGTATTTTTTAGTTTTTGAAACAGTTTGAATAAGGATATTTTTAAAGTTGTGTGTAGTAATCAGTACAGTACTAAACGCTATACCTTGGCAGAGTGCAAGTTTAAAAACTTTCATAACGGTTTTTCCTTAAATAAACTGGAAGATTAACGAACAGGAAAAATGATAAAAGAATCGTTAAAATTGAAGCTATAAATCTCGTTTGAGAGAAGAGTTTAATTTCAGAAGAAATTAAGACAGGCGGGAACGATCGGATGGATAAGATTCCGAAGCAGAGTTAAAATATATATAATTATTCACGAAACTTCCTGAAGAAATGCTATTACTCCTGTATCGAATGGAAAGAAAATAATCAAAGCCAAGCCAAGTTTATTTATTTTAATCGAAGGATAAGAAAGTGATAAGCATATTTCCTTACAGGAAGAATATAAACTTTATAAACTTCGAAAAACTTATCCTGTTTTACAGTATCTTCCAAGGAAAATCAAAGAAGCATAACAGTTGACACTTCCAGTTTATAGATATATATATAATATATATATATATATATATATATATATATATATATATATATATATATATATATATATATATATATATATATATATATATATATATATATATATATATATATATATATAATAACAAAAGCTTACTTGTCCTTGATTTGCGTTATTAGGTGAAAATTGGGCAAAAATTCCTTGAAATAAAAAAGGAAGAAAAAGGGAAAGAAAGAAGCCAAATTCCATTTTAGAGATGATCGTCAGACGTCGACAAAATTCCTCCAAGTAATTCTCATCAACAGGATTTTTCCCTTTTCTTTGTCGAACAAATTCCTCTGAAAAGAGAAAAAGTCAAATTTTATAAAGTTTTGTAAATAAATGGAAGTGAAATTATTACATGTGATAATAAGCAATAAAAATAAAATAATAATAAATGATAATAGTAATAATATTAATGATAATAATAATAACACAATTTATTATTCATATTATTACCATTTATTATTTATTTAAATTATTATTAATATTCATATTTTTATTATTGTTATATTAATATAATTTTTATTTGTAATAAAAAAAATAATAATAATATTTGTAATAAAATAATAATTACCAATAAAAACTTTAAGAATATTATTACTAATATAAGTAATAGTAATAATAACTAACAATAATAATAAATAAATCATGTTAATTCAAGTTTATATAATTATAATATATTATATATATATATATATATATATATATATATATATATATATATATATATATATATATATATATATATATATATATATATATATATATATATATATATATATATATATATATATATATATATATAACTGAGAGGATTCCCAAAGTACTTTCTACCCAATAATACATGAAGTACTGAAGTACTTTGAAGTATTTGCAGTATTCACACAGTCTCTATTCTCACACATTTATATACACATACTTTCTCTTACACATCAACATTTTGACTTTTTGAAATATTTTAAACTTGGCATCAAATCGTGTTGAATTGAAAATGGTCTGCAGGCGTTACAAAATGAGGCCAATTTATTTATTTAAATTCTTCTTTTTTTTTACCCTTCAAAATTCGTCTGCCTTATTCGAAAAGGATACCAGAAAGTTTGTGTAATTTTATACCCTAAAGACCAAAAATAAAGGCGGAATAAAGGGGGGAGTCAAAATGGTAATTATTTCAGTTATAAAGGTTATAAGGGATATATCGCGATGTTATTTTTGATTTTACACTGCAAAAAATAAAATAAATAAATAAAATAATAAAAAAAAAAATAAAATAAAATGGTCGAGATGAAATCGTTGAGGGAGGGAGCAAAACTGACACATTTATTTCAATAGAGAAAAGACATGTTTACGCAGAGAAAAGTACCTTCACTTATGTATTTTCTAATAAGAAAATGAATGAAAAATTTGAGACATTTTTAGAATGTCCCAACGGTTTTTTTTTCACCAGACTCCTGTAAGTGCACGCAATTGTCAGCCATCTTGGACGAAACCCTTCCACCGTGATTGTTGATTCAAAGGTTGGTTAGGGTTTCAAGGCAAGACGCGAGTTTCTTGAACAAGGCGAATGACGGTTGTCAGCTTGCTAAGCCAGTCACAACCCTAGAAATGTTTATTATTATCTATAAATAATTAAACAAACTGAGATTCGAACCATATACTCCATAAAGCAATAGTTCTACACTCTACCACAGAACCAAACGTTTCATTGGCTCTAATTTTGCACTAAAATCTTCTGAATAGAAGAAAGTCCAGGAAATTTTTTTTTTTTTTTTTTTTTTTGGCATTTTTCAA
>SEYY01002297.1:35000-45000 GCA_009176605.1 Armadillidium nasatum | reverse complement strand
TCCTTTTACTTTTTTTTTTTTTTTTTTTTTTTTTTTTTTTTTTTTTTTTTTTTTTTTTTTTTTTTTTTTTTTTGTATCCGAAACAGGTGGAAGAGAAGGCTTGGCCTCACGAACAATATATGTGATGTTGAGATAAAAAAAAAAAAACTGTGTAAGAGATATTGGGATTATATAAAGAAGGAGAAACGATTGCTTTACATGAAAAAATAAAGATAGAAATAAATGCTTAGCAATTTTTTTTTTTTTTTTTTTTTACATCACCACCACTCCATTATTACAGTTTTTTCAATCAAAATATCAAAATATAAAATATATAATATATATATATATATATATATATATATATATATATATATATATATATATATATATATATATATATATATATATATATATATATATATATATATATTATATATATTCTATATATAATACGTGATAAGTAACCTATAACGTCGGGAGGAGGAGTAGTTGCTCTGTAGTCAATATTCTGTGCTGGTTCTAGTGAGGTATGTTCGAGTTTACAGAGTTTCAAAGAGGACAAATTGTTGGTTTCTACTTAGAAGCATTGCGGAGGATTGTGACAAAAAGAGTAAATAACAACTACAAAAGTTACTTCTGAGCCGAATAACAGTCTTGCAAACCCCTTTTAGAGGGGAGAGAGAGAGAGAGAGAGAGAGAGAGAGAGAGAGAGAGAGGATAGAGAGGAGAGAGAGAGAGAGAGAGAGAGAGAGAGAGAGAGAGAGAGAGAGAGAGAGAGAGAGAGAGAGAGAGAGAGAGAGAGAGAGAGAGAGAGAGAGAGAGAGAGAGAGAGAGAGAGAGAGAGAGAGAGAGAGAGAGAGAGAGAGAGAGAGAGAGAGAGAGAGAGAGAGAGAGAGACGCGCGCGCGCACACACACACACAGAAAATTTAGCTAAAAGGAGTGGAGGATGTGAATAGAGGTGAAAGAAAAATACAAACTGTGGCACGAAGTACTAAGAATGTCTTGCCACAGGTAACGGATCTTACAAGAAAAAATTTTAAAAATGCAACTGATTTAAATCTAAGATTTGATTAGAAAATATGTAATTATAAATTCTAATAGAAGAAAAAGATAAAGGAGGAAGATTTGAAGTTAAGAGTTAAGTTGGAAACCTGGTCAAATTAAAGGTCGACATGTCTCGATACACGGCGTTTGAAGATGTGTAAGTCATAGTAAGTTGAGAAAATAGATGAACGGAGTGTGTTCAAGACGACACCAGTAGAGTACATGCAAGACTGAGCATAGTGGCTAAGTCTGGGGTCAGAGAGTTGGGCAGAGAAAGGATGAGACTGTGCAGAAAGACGTATCGAACACGCCCTTCTCAATGGAGGAGGTATGCGACGAAAGAGTTCAGAAGTGCAGTGTCCATATATATATATATATATATATATATATATATATATATATAATATATATATATATATATATATATATATATATATATATAATATATATATATATATATATATATATATATATATATATATATATTCGAGAGTGAATAAGTATTCATGAGAATATATAATAAATATGTATTCAAAAAGCTAAAATTGATAGGATATTATTCAATTAAATTTCATTGTTCGATGCATATATTCAAACAATAGGCAATTGTTCAAATTTAATAACTTAATTATAAAATTGATTAAAATTTAAAAATTATAATAATAAAATTTAAAAATTTAATTCAAATTTATTTTTATTTTTATATTTTACACTAATTCATTAAAACAGCATTTTTAGAGTTTCAATTACTCTTTTTTTTATTTTTAAATTAATTATTACTATATTAATTAAAAAAAGAATTAATTAAGTAATGGTTTAACGTTAAAATGGATCCGTATTCCGCATGCAATTTGTCTATTAAAGCTATTTACATTTAAATTAGGCAACGATAACAAAGTAAAATTTACTAAATAAATTACCCCTTTTGCAAAGAAAATGAATGTTAACTTCAATAAAAAAATATATATATATATATATATATATATATATATATATATATATATATATATATATATATATATATATATATATATATATATATATATATATATATATATATATATATATATATATATAATATATATATATTATATATATATATAATAATATATATATATACTATTTTATATATATATATATATATATATATATATATATATATATATATATATATATATATATAATATATATATATATATATATATATATATATATATATATATATATATATATATATATATATATATATATTATAACTGCTTTGTTTTATCTCAAAAATTTCTTTTTATACTCGCGTAAGTTCTCAATCTGGGGCCCCCAAAAATCCAGAGACCACCCCGCATTGCTGGAGCCTTATCGCCACCATTATAATAATACAATAGGCTATATTTTTTGGAGATACTAGGTAACTCGGATAATTATCGGATAAAAGGAAAATTTTGTTCACTGAATTCTCAGCCGTGTAAGGATGATAGCTCTGAATAAGCAAGTAGCACTGTGTCACCAAAGTAAAGAAAAGTTTATACTATGGTACTGCAAAACTTTTGCCATTTAGATGTGATGGACCAGGGGAGTGGTGTGAATCGTATTTTTGCGGTTAATGTATTCTACAAAAAATGACGACTGTTATGAGACTGCATATAAAAATTTTCTTCATTTCAATTTCGGATTTCACGATAGTGTTCCTTCGGCACATGCCTTTAGCCCTTGGTTTCAGAAATTTGAAAAAAATGGGTTAGGCTCTCAAAAAACGAACCCGCAGGTAGTATAAGACCCTATCGTACTGCAAACGGTATTGAGACTGTTACAACTGTTGTCATGCAGTGTCTTAAAAAATTAGCACAGTTCGAGTTTTCAAAGAATACTATCTAAAGATTTAGTTTTAACTTTACAAGTTTACATTGGAATCCAGTAACTCATTCTAGACGATCACGAAATGCGGAAATAATTCCGCGAACAAATAATAGGAAAGGTAAAGGTTGATGACGATTTTATTCACAACCTGTTTATGTCAGACAAAGTCCACTTCCATCTGTAGGGATAAGTTAAGAAACATAAATACTACTATAAGGCTGAAAGAAATCATACTCAACTACACGAGCGTTTGTTACACAAACACAAGGTTACTGAATACTCGTATGGTGTCATAAGACCTTAATTTTTTGAAACTGATTATGACCTTTCGACCATTGTTAGGTCTACTATGTAAGCTTTTGTCACGCACAACATATAGATATTTAAAGTGATGAAAATCGTGTTAGAACAGCAAAGGAGGTCAAACTCACAAACAGCAAGAATATAAACGGTATCTATATAACAAGTATGATAAATGTTCAGCGTATGTTAATTTCGTAAAACGATAACATATCTTGACCTTCATAGAGAGCGATCATTTTTTGAGGAGTTTTTATTTAGAGTAAGGTATACAGTAGATGATTTACTACAACGGAAGAACTAAAAACCAGAGGACGAGATGAAATCTCTAACATTCCTGTTAAAATGTAACGACCAGCCCTTCTTCATAATTTCATTTAAAAGATATAAATATTGGATATCTAGTTCTTCATATACACTATATATATATATATATATATATATATATATATATATATATATATATATATATATATATATATATATATATATATATATATATATATATATATAGGGACCGACCGGGGCCGGGGCCGGGGCCGGGGCCGGGGCCGGGGTCACCCAAATTTGGCCGGGGCCGGGGTTGCCTAAAAATTGTAAAGAGGTCAAAAGCACTGAAATTTTACTTTAAAAAAATTAGATATAAATTTAATTGAGGTTTATTTAATTTTAAGAAAGGCATAGAATAGCCAAAATTCACTTAAATTAATAATTATATGGATTTTCTCCGAAAAAATTCCTTAACAGTAAAATTTGGAAACACCTTAATTCTTCTAATCTTATCTCTAATCGCCATTATGGCTTTCGTAAAGAACGTTGTACTGGTGATCTTCTTTCCCTACTTTCTGACTCTATGTCCTCCGCTCTTCGGGGTTTCGGTGAATCTTTCGCTGTGGCGCTAGACATATCGAAAGCTTTCGATAGAGTCTGGCACAAAGCTTTGATTTCCAAACTTCCCTTCTTTCGGAATCTATTCTTCTCTCTGTAACCTTTTCTCTAATTTCCTTTCTGGTTGTTCTTTATCAGCTATTGTAGACGGCCACCGTTCTTCCTATAAATCTATAAATAGTAGTGTTCCTCAAGGATCTGTCTGTATCTCCAACTCTTTTTCTAATTTTTAATAATGATCTTCTGCTCTATTACTTCGTCTCCTATACACTCCTATGCCGATGACCCCACCCTTCATTACTCCTTTCAATTTGAAAGACGTCCCTCCCAACAACAGTTGATAGATTCTAGAAGGATGGCCTTGGAGCAACTGACCTCTGATCTTTCTCGTATTTCAAAGTGGGAGAGAGAAAGCATAATCGCTTTCAATGCCTCTAAAACTCAATTACTCTATCTTTCTACTCGACACAATCTTCCACACAACTATGATATCTTCTTCGAAAACACTCAACTCAAACCTTCATCTGTCCTCAGAATTCTCGGTGTTTCTTTTTCTCGTGATCTTTCTTGGAAAGATCATATTATTTCTCTCACTAAACAAGCTTTTAAGAGGTTGGGTGTTCTGAGGCGCCTTCGTGGTTCTTTTTACGCCACCCCAGTTGCTTGCTCTGTATTGGGGTGTTGTTCGCCCCTGTATGGGGTACGCCTCGCACATCTGGGGTGGTTCCACACATACAGCTATTCTCGAAAAGGTGGAGTCTAGGGCCTTTCATCTTATAAACTCTTTTGCTCTTACTCCAATCTCTTTCTTCCCGTCGAATTGTTGCGTCACTTTCTCTATAATATCGCTATTACAACGGATGCTGCTCTTCTGAACACTCTCGTCGCATACCTCCTCCATTGAGAAAACCTCATGCTACACGACTTTCTACACAGTCTCATCTTTTCTCTGTCCAACTCTCTGACCCCAGACTTAACCGCTGTACTCACTCTTACATGTACTCTACTGGTAAAGTCTGGAACACACTCCCTTTATCTATTTTCCCAACTTCTTTTGACTTGCACATTTTCAATTGCCGTGTGTCGGGTCACGACAGCCATTAGCGACCAGATTCATAATGTTCCCCAATTCTGGTGGAATTTGGTGGGCCTCCGGCCTTTGCTCACCAGAGGAGACAAAAAAATTATATATATATATATATATATATATATATATATATATATATATATATATATATATATATATATATATAATATATATATATATATATATATATATATATATATATTATATATATATATTTAAATGCTATTTGCTTGAAGAGAGATATAGCCTAAAAAACTTTGGGAATTTATGAAATTTGGTCAAAAAATTGACTGTCTTCAATGCTATATCTCTAAACCAACGAATCGCATTGAATGAAGAATAGAGAGGAATTTTTATCCCCATCCCTCCTCTATACACCCACCAAAAATAAATGTTATAGTTGTAGTTTTTTTGTTTTATTTTTTTTTTGTCCGAAAAGGTGGAATTTTTTTTTTTAATAGTTGTTAAGTTTTTGGCTTATAACATTTTTCCTGTAACTCTAGGAACAAAAGTCTGTTACAAGTTTTTGTTGCCAATAGAATTCTAAATATACAGTACAAATTTCAACTCATTCCGAAAAGTGGTTTTGCCTCGCCATTCATTTAAAAAGGGTCAAATTTCAAAAAAAAAAAAAAAAAAAAAAAAAAATATTTTAATAGTTATAGACTCAGGAAAACACTAGAAAAAGAGAAAAGCTATATACACTGAAAATTTCAAGAGAATCGGCTGAAAATTAAAAAAAAAAAAAAATTTGAAATTGTATTGTCCCCTCAAGTATAATTTCCCATTTTAACCCCGGCTGGCAACCCCGGTTTTCCCTGATTTTTAGCCGGGGTCAGTAAAAATGGCCGGGGTTGGCCGGGGCCCCGGCCGGTTCCTATATATATATATATATATATATATATATATATATATATATATATATATATATATATATATATATATATATATATATATATATATATATATATATATATAAATATATATATATATATATATATATATATATATATATATATATATATAATATATTATATATATATATATATATATATATATATATATATATATATATATTTATATTTTTTTTTTTTTTTTAAATTATGAGAAACAATTTAATAAATTTGAAACATTATTCAATTTCAAATTTTAAATTTATTATTATATATATATATATATATATATATATATATATATATATATATATATATATATATATATATATATATATATATATATATATATATATATATATATATATATATTAGGGATGGAGTGAAGTATCGGTATCGGTATCGGTATCGGCAAGTATCGGCATATTTTCCGATACCGGTATCGGTATCGGCCTTTTCGGTATCGTAGTATCGGTATCGGCAAAAAATTTGTATAAGAGTAAAGTATCGGTATCGGTAGTGGTATCGGTAGTAGTATCGGCAAGTATCGGCATATTTTCAGGTATCGGGTATCGGTACCGGCTTCGAGGAATTTTTAGGTATCGGTATCGGTATCGGTAAAAATTTTGGTATCGCTCCATCCCTAATATATATATATATATATATATATATATATATATATATATATATATATATATATATATATATATATATATATATATATATATATATATATATATATATATATATATATATATATATATATATATATATATATATATATATTATATATATATATATATATATATATATATATATATATATATATATATATATATATATATATATATATATATATATATATATATATATATATATATATATATATATATATATATATATATATATATATATATATATATATATATATATATATATATATATATATATATATATATATATATATATATATATATATATATATATATATATATAATATATATATATATACACTGTGTGTGTGATAGTTTAAAAACGTGTGCTACAGTTATTTTTGGTTTAAAATTTCCGTTTTCTACAAAGTTTATCCATTGTAATTTTAAAAGTTTGGCCGATTTTCAGATTTAAATTATATTATAATTTTCGAGAAGGAATTTGATGGTTGTTGAATTGAAGCTAAAATTTACTTCCATGTGAATTACATTTTATTTCGTTGAAGACTAAATTATTAATGGATACATTGTCTTTAATTCTAAAATTTCATCTTAAGCGGATATATATATATATATATATATATATATATATATATATATATATATATATATATATATATATATATATATATATATATATATATATATATATATATATATATATATATATATATATATATATATATATATATATATATCCGCCCCCAGGAAGGGTTATTATCCCTGTCAGTATGTTCATTCGAGGATGAACTAAGCGTTTCACGGGCCGACGGCAAACATCCGCTGGCTGGCCAGGTCTATCACGGATGCCGACTTTGATCCCACCTGCAGTAAACATTCCGCAGATGTACTTATTATGCATAAGTGGGAGGGGCTAAGGGTAAGAGAGAACTGTCCAAATTTCTCTACTCCGAACAGGCCTCGAGCCCTGGACCTCTCGCTTGCAAGGGGAGTGCTGAGTTGAGGGAATGTCAAATTTCAAGTCCAATTAAGGGCCGAGAAATCGGAAATACTGTTTTTGAAGGTAAGTCAATGGAAATTGAAAAAATAGAGAGGAAGTGTGTTCCAGACTTTACAAGTAGAATACGTAGAAAAATTGATCATTGCGGTTAAGTATAGGGTCGAAGAGTTGAACATAGAAAGGATGAGACCGAGTAGAACGGCGTGTCGCATGAGCCCTTCTCAATGGAGGAGGCATGCGACAAGAGAGTTCTGAAATGCAGTGTCCGTTGTAATAGCGATAGTACTCAGAGTAACGCCATAATAACACTGGCAGAGACTGCAGAGAGTTAGTGAGACAGAAAGAGTTGATGAGACAAAAAGCCCTAGACCCCACGTTTACAAGAAAAGCTGTATGAGTGAAGCCACCCCAGATGTGTGAGATATATTCATACAGGGGAGAACAACACCCCTATAAAGGACAAGAATCTGAAGTATCGTGAAGAAATTCTGAAGGCTTCCCAGAACATTGTTTATCACTATTTTCACGGATATCACGCATATAACTCAAAACTGACAGGGTGATTAGATGATTAATGATAATTTTGCATGTTGTCTGTAGTCTAGTCTACTTGGTTAGTTGTTTAATTAAACCTAAACCTTTAGAACGCTGCGAATCGAAAACAAATGAAAATCGGATTACAATTTTATTTATTTTTTAAACTACCAGAGTTTGGGTGTTCTTCCAACACACACACCCACACACACACACACATATATATATATATATATATATATATATATATATATATATATATATATATATATATATATATATATATATATATATATATATATATATATATATATATATATATATATATACTTTTATATTAAACTTGTTTCAAATATTGAAACTTTTTTTCAGTAAATTTTCGTGAAAATAGATAAAATTTCTTTGTGGATTTATTATAATATATATATATATATTATATATATATATATATATATATATATATATATATATATTATATATATATATATATATATATATATATATTATATATATATATATATATATATATATATATATATATATATATATATATATATATATATATATATATATATATATATATATATATATATATATATATATATATATATATATATATATATATAATATATATATATATATTAGTGATGGATCGGATGTCATATTTTCCAATTTGCGGATGCGGATGTTGAATTTTGATGGAAAGTGCGGATGCGGATGTTGAATTTTCGAAAGTGCGGATGCGATGCGGATGCGGATGTTGAATTTTCGAAAAAGTGCGGATGCGGATGCGGATGTTAATTTTGATGAGGATGCGGATGCGGATGTTAATTGTGATGAGGATGCGGATGCGGATGTTATATATTATATATATATATATATATATATATATATATATATATATATATATATATATATATATATATATATATTATATATATATTATATAATATATATATATATATATATATATAATATATATATATATATATTTCACTATCACCTTTCCCACTTTCGTGAGGTGGTGCCCGCCACAATTCCCTTACAAACATAACTATTCTTACCTTTCAATGCTTTCACCACCTCCCTCCATCTCTGTCTCCACAAATCTTCTACCCTCGTCTAAACTCAAATTCCTTCCATCAAAATCACTCTCACTCCATCCATCCATCTCCACTTCGGCCTTCCCCTCCCCCTACCCTTCCCCTATCTACATCGGATCTACGTACCTTGCCAACCATTCTGTTCTCTTTCATTCTTCACATATGTCCAAACCATTTTAGCACATCCTCCTCCTCTCTATCAATTACACCCTTCTTCCATTTACACATCTCCCTTTTTCTTTCATTTCTAATCCTATCAATCCTTCTCAATTTATATATCGCTCTCAAATCTTTCATCTCAAAGATATTGAAACTTTTTCTCGACTGAGCACTTATCGTCTATGTTTCACACACGTACAATACAGAAGGTGAACACATACATTCAAACATTCTTATCTTTATTTCTTTCGAAATTTTTCCTTTCTTCCATACTTTTCTTAGGCCCCCCAATACTTTCATTCCTTCTACCACTCTGTTCTTTATTCTTTATTCCTTTTCCGTCCCACCCTTACCTTCCACCCAACATTACTAGATATTTGAATTCATTCACCTCCTCAAGTTTCCATTCTCACACTTCTACAAACCAATTCCTCCCTCCACATTTCCTCATCCCCACCTCCAATCCTCATAACTTTATTCT
>SEYY01002297.1:25000-30000 GCA_009176605.1 Armadillidium nasatum | reverse complement strand
TAAAGGTTTTAAATTTATTTGTCGTTTTATAATTCTTTAGTAACATTTTATTATTCATTTCAAGCATTGAAATCATCATTAATACAGACATCAATAATTGAAAAAAATGCTGAAAAAAAATTATTGGAACCAATTACCATTTTCCTATAGCATTCATTCTTCGAATAGTGCGGTTTCAAACAGTACGGCAAGTTGCCAAAACCAATTAACCGTACTATGCGAGGTATACCTGTACTGAGTTTTAAGAAAGGATGAAATTTATTAAATGACATTTGAAAAACATTGACAAAAACGTCCTAGATTTTTCCTTAGATCCTTTAATCAGAATTGTGCCATAAAATAAAGCTGAGGAAATTGAAGTCCATAATGTATTAGTTTATACTGTAGCATTTCCCACCCGGGGTTCACATGAACCCCTAGAAAATCACTGAAGCCTTGAGATGGTCCTCAAGGGAAAATGTTATTTTTGGGGTTCATAATATGAGCTAAGAAACTAAGGGATGAGTCCATGAAAAACATATTATAAATAAATAATAATATAAGAATTCCACAAGCAAAATAAGGTTTGGAAACCCGGGCTTTAGAGTCGAAAGTCAGAACAGAATATTATTACTTAGAACAGGTGTGGGGAACCCCTGCACGCGGCCGATACTTTTTGATTTTTTTTTTCAATTTAAATTTAAAAAATATTCTCTATTTTACAAATAAGAATATATATATATATATATATATATATATATATATATATATATATATATATATATATATATATATATATATATATATATATATATATATATATATATATATATATATATATATATATATTACCCAGCACATCCCTGACTTAGAAACAGAAAATGATGCCTAATAAACTTACATTTGATAAATGTAAATCGAATCCCGGAACACCTCACAACTCTTGTCAAACTTTTTCTTACATTTAAATCCAGGATTTGTTTTACTACTCAAAACTTTAGTTATATATATATATATATATATATATATATATATATATATATATATATATATATATATATAATATATATATATATATATATATATATATATATATATATATATATATAGTTTGCCACCATCACAAGCAGAGCCCTATATATATATATATATATTATATTATATATATATATATATATATATATATATATATATATATATATATATATATATATATATATATATATATATATATATATATATATATATATATATATATATATATATATATATATATATATACACTAAGATACCTTCCTTTCGTGACTGACATACTCCCATCAAGTAAAGGTATTATTTTAAAATGTTAACTTACAACTTCTCATAATACTAAAATATATAAAGTATATTAAAATTTTTTTTTTTTTTTTTTTTTTTTTTTTTTGTTGCTGTACATAATTATTTTTTTAGTATATATATATATATATTATATATATATATATATATATATATATATATATATAATATATATATATATATATATATATATATATATATATTATATATATATTATACATTACACCCATATCCCGCAAGATGCAGGGTGGCGTCGGCTATATATATATATATATATATATATAATATATATATATATTATATATATATATATATATATTATATATATATATATATATATATATATATATATATTTTAATAGTAGTAGGGATGCCATATCGTCGGCCTAGAAAAGCCTAATGGTCTTTTCTGCAATTGCATACAATGTTGAATTCTCAGGGACCTTCCTGATCTTTTTTTGTCGGTTCATGAACCCTTCCGAACCACGGACCTCCTCGCCATCCCCACCTTCCCTCAGATCGAAAAGAGTTTCTGCCTGATTTTACCGCAAAAAAACAGGGTCAAGAAAGAGAGTGAGGTGAACATAGCAATTCTGCAAACTCAGGAACATCCTGATACCGATATTTTCGGTGTTCAGAAGGCCCTACAGGGTCCCCTTCCCCTGATTTGAGATCAATTTCGTGGGTTGAAACCCCCAAAAATGTGTCATTAAAAAGCGCGAGGTCAATTTGAGCGGAGTGATTTGCAATTGCAAATCAAATTCCCGTTAGGCTTTTCTGTGCTGACGATATGGCCTCCCTACTACTTATATTTGTAATAAAAGACTAGACACATACTATAAAAATTTACGTCATTTATTTAAAATTAATGTAAACTAAAAACAATAATAAAAATAAAAAAAAACTTCCCAAGAATTCTTTTATCATTAAAGCGGTTATAAATATTTGTCTTCTCCTTTAAGAGAATCGTAAAGAGACGTTGAAGTGGGCCAAATATTTAAAACATTCAAAATTTTGGAGATAGAAAAAAAAAGAAAGTGAAAATCGGCGCCTAAATAGCTAGATATTAAAACAAAACTTTCAAAACTGTTGTTGTTTTATCCTCATTTATATTCAAAAAAGTTTTTCCTTTATTTTTAAAAGTAAATCGAAAATATTTGCACTTTTTTCATTAATTTTAAACTTTTCTCATTATTTAACGTCGTTAAGAATACTTCGCTCAAAATGTATTTTCAGGAAATATCTGGCATATCATGAGAGAGATTTGCAAAGATTTCTTTACTTTTAAACAAGAACATTTGGATAAATTTAATAGTTTGCAGTATTGTTTTTTTCCTAAATAATTTAAATAGGTGTTGTGATAGCCTCTTCATTGTTTTGGCACTATTCAAAATAAAAATTAAAGACAGTTTTTATACACAAGAATTTTTTTTTCACTCTCAAAGGATGTCTGATTTTAATAGACTCTACTTCGTGATAGTACGATCATTAAAGTAGTGCCCATGACACGTGACATATTTGTTTACCGGTTATGGAATGCATCTCTACTCTATGATCCCTTCTTTTCGGGGTTTTCCAAAGTTTACCTAATAATAAGTACAATATTTAAGCATTTTCTATTTAAAAAAAATAAAAAATAAAATAAAAACCTTTCTAAAATAAAGGCTCGTAGATGACGTCAGATATTTAAACTGTGGTTTTAGTTATAATCGCAAGATGTCACTTCTCAATTTCTGTAGAAATTCTGTATATTTATTGGAAGTAGCTTCTATTTTATGTTGAGTAACAAATAAATTTTTAAAAGTGTTTAACAGTGTAATTTTGAACCAATCCTAACTTTAATAAGTATTTGACAATTAAATAAACATGTTACAGCTTAAAATAACGCTAAATTAAGTAGGCAAATCACTCTTTTGGTAAAGACCTCGAGTCAAAATTCATCTTGGAGCCTAATTCTTTTGACTAAAAACTAAACTTCTAGTAAAAAAAAATTTTTTTTTTGCTTGAATTAATATTCAGATATTTAAGCACTAATTTCATAAAAAAAAATCATCTTTTTTTCTAGTTTTACCTTAAATTAATCGATATTAAAAATGCTGTTTATCCTGAAACTTGACCAGATAGCTTTGCCAAAATTTACCATATAATAGGGTAAATTGTTTGTATATATATATATATATATATATATATATATATATATATATATATATATATATATATATATATATATATATATATATATATATATATATATTATATATATATATATATATATATATATATATATATATATATATATATATATATATATATAAGTTCACCCTCTTTCCCTCGTTTTGTTTATTAATTCAATTTTTAGGGTAAACTATGATGATATAATTTCAGGGTTTAACTAAGCCAATTTAAAATATTTAAATTTTGTTTGTCTCAAAAATTTTATTAAACTGGTATGAAAAAAAAATTCAAAATATCTTTCTAACAAACTACGATTGACACGATACACCAAAATACACCTTTTTGTAATGTACAAACTTAATGAAAAATAGAAATATCTGTATATTCTGACAACAACACTATATTATTTGACTTTCGAATGAAAACATAAAAAGTTCACGAATCTCAAGAAATTGAGCTTCACACTAATAGAAAGGGAATTTTATAAGATTGCTGTAACTTATTTTTAAGTAAACTTTGGTTCTTCCCTCACTTTGTTCACTTGTGTTTAGTTTGCTCTCAAATAATTCCATGATTGGGCGACCTCTTTCTCTTTTCCTGTCAACTGTGGTGTTCCTCAGGGTTATGTCCTATCACTTACTCTATCCTTTCTGTTCACAATTTTAGTGTGACCATTCATTATTATTATTCCAACCAAGCGAAATCTATTATTTCTTTCGCATCTGTAGTTGCTTCTCGACCTCAATATTGTTAAACTCGACTTCTTCATGTCTTCCTCTGTAAACCGTCTCATGACTTTCCTACTTCCTTCGAAGCTTTTACATCTCAACTACGAACAACATAAACATTATTGGTCTGAATTTAAAAACCAAAATGTCTAGGAATCATAATGTTACAAAGGTTGCTATAGGAACTTTAAAGAACCTGGGGTCGCTTTAGGGGCAGGAAATAATTTTCTTCTCTCAGTTACCTCAACTGTAGAAGGGTTTTAGTCGTCTGTTTAGCAACACTCTTCTTACATCTGGAGGACTTCAGTTAATCTTCTTTTGAGTATTTTTTTAATCTAAAGATATAAGTAATAAATTTTCCAACACCTTGAACCCTCTATCCATAAGACATGACGTTAGGGCAGAGTTTTTCAAAGTGAGGGTCGCGAGAAGTTTTAACTTTGAACTTAATTAATTCTAATTTTAATTGATAAGAGGGGGTTACGATGAAAAGATGTTTTAAGGTATTATCTCTTTCCATATGTATTCCAACAGTAAGCTATTTAAGGGAACTGACTTCAAGCATTTCACCAAAGTTGCGGTGCCCTCATAGGACAAATTCTATTTTGCGTGAAGATTGGTAACGCCAGTCATAGTCATTGTGGTGACTCCTCCTATCCCACCTACTCTGTTCTTTTGAACTACCTTTCATCATCTGTTTGTCCTGCTGTATTTAATCTTTCTCACCACTCCTTTTAAAGCCGGTGTGTGCGCTCACTCGAGATATTTAAGGTTTGAATTTGG
>SEYY01002297.1:12500-20000 GCA_009176605.1 Armadillidium nasatum | reverse complement strand
GCAACTCATGTAAAGAAATATATATAGGAGAAACCACAGACATCAAGAGACGTAGATACCAACACTCATATGACCTTCGCACATATAATCAGCTTTCACCATTAATTTCCCATCTGCAAAAAGAAGGACATATGATTAATATAGACAACTTCGAAACACTAAAATATTCAACAATCATAACTTTCCGAAAATTTTACGAATCCTTCGCAATTAAAAATAGTATAAACTTTAATCGAGACATGGAAACTACAAATTAGATAGTATCACGAACAACTACTTGAAGCATTCCTCTTCGTGTGACAGCATTAAGCGGACTTTGGAGAAATGGGCAGGAATAATGAATCAAACAACAACCAGCTCAGGATTCATAATTGAGGAATAGGGTCACAACAACAATTCTTTTCTTGACACACCCTGAAAGAGGTGGAGCGAAAATGCTCCACGAAAGCTAGGATTTGTCATACTTAAAAGAAATATTATGTTACTAATAAAGCTGTTTTTAACATCTGTGTTTTATAAAAAGTGATTATTAGGGAGAAAGAATATTTAAATAAATATCTCAGTGCGAACCAAATTAGCACTTAATAATTATATATATATATATATATATATATATATATATATATATATATATATATATATATATATATATATATATATATATATATATATATATATATATATATATATATATATATAAAGGATTTCTAAAACTTACCTGACTTTGAGAGCTTTAAACATTTAATTTATGAGTTTTGAGCTTATCTTCAAATTCAGATTATTATTATTATTATTATTATTATTATTATTATTATTATTATTATTATTATTATCTATCTATTAATATTATTCTGAAAGTTTTTTTTTAAGCCTATACTTTAACATGGGTTTGTAAGCCAATTGGCCGGACCAATATTAAGTAGCTTCACCAAATGTGTTTATATATATATATTTCTTTAAATAAAAGTAAATGAATTATATATTTTCAATTTAAATATTTTAATAATAATTTTATTAAATTTCTTTTAAATAATATATAATAATAATATAATAATAATAATAAAAATATTTATATATAAAATTATATATATATATATATATATATATATATATATATATATATATATATATATATATATATATATATATATATATATATATATATATATATATATATATATATATATATATATATATATATTTTATATCTCCTCCGGTGGGCAAAGGCCGGAGGCCTAACGAATTCCACCGGAGTTGGAAAATTTCTATTCAGGTCGATGTTGGCCGACGTGTCCAGATACATGGCGTTTGAAAGTATGCAAGTCAAAGGAAGTTGGAAAAACAGATAAAGGGAGTGTGTTCCAGACATTACCAGTAGAGTATATGTAAGATTGAGCATAGCGGTTAAGTCTGGGGTCGGAGAGTTGGACAGAGAAAGGATGAGACTGTGTAGAAAGTCGAGTCGCCCGGGCTCTTCTCAATGGAGGAGGTATGCGACGAGAGAGTTTAATATATATATATTATATATATATATATATATATAATATATATATATATATATATATATATATATATATATATATAATATATATATATATATATATATATATATATATATATATATATATATATATATATATATATATATAAAATTTAATATTCTGTCAGCAAGAACATAAGCGTATCCCTTTGGGATAACGCATATGAGCTTGTTATTATTATTATAGCTTATTATTAATATTATTATTATTAAAATATTACAAAAAATTATTAAAATTATTATGATTATTATTATTATTATTATTATTTTTTTTTTTTTTTTTTTTTTTTTTTAAATTAAAAACCCTTTTAAATTTCTAACAGAAAAAAATTCTTTTTAGTGATTTTTAATTCTCAAAAAATTAAAATAATTTTTTATTTCTTTTTCTCTTAAATTTTTACTACTCTGAAAGTTTGGTAAATTTTTATATTTAAATTCAACTTTAAATTTCATAAAATTTTAAACGATCTTTATTTGATCATGAAATGAACTTTATTTCATTTAAGGTTCTTAAAATAGTTTTATTTTTAACATTTTTATTTTTTAAAGTGACCATTAAATTTTTTTTGGAGGGAATGGTCTTTAAAAATGACGGTACATGTGAATCTATTTTACTTAATGTTAAGTTTACTATATGTTATTTTACTTCAAAGAAATATCACTAGGTACTGCCATTATGTTTTACACACAGCACAAATACACAAGAAATTATAAATAACACAAGAAGTAGCATTCAAGTTCCTAACTCATCTTCTTAAGTGGTTTAAATTAAGCTTCAGTCGGATCTTTCTCTCAATGTTTTAAATTGCAACACGGAATTTTCTATTTCGTCTTCCCTCAAATCTCTTCCATTTTCTTTCCAAATTCTCTGACTTGAGACACAGCAGCTATGCTTAAACTCTACGTAATTTGCTTGTAAAATCTGGAGTGTCCTATCTTATTTCTTACATTTTGTTAGATTTGAAAATTGTCAAATTCCAGTAATATGGACATTTGAATTCCAGTTTGCCTTTCTTGGGGAGGTGTAGTGTAGGCTCTTTAATTTTTTCATTAGAATATATATATATATATATATATATATATATATATATATATATATATATATATATATATATATATATATATATATATATATATATATATATTATATATATATATATATATATATATATATATCCTTCTCTCAGAGGTAGAGCACTCACCTATCAAGAAAGAGGACCAGAGTTCATGACGGTTCAGAGCGAAAAAAATTTTAGCTATGCTCTCTTTAGCCTTTGCTTACCTTCGACTTCGGCGGTAAAGGGAGCATGATCGAGAAAACCTTGGGCACTTTTTAGATAGGTTCAATTGACAGAGCGAGAAGTCTACCTTATTTACGACTTAATTTGAAGGAGGTCGTGTGTGTGTGTGTGTGTGTGTGTGTGTATGTGTGTGTGTGTGTGTGTGTGTGTGTGTGTGTATGTGTGTGTGTGTGTTGCAAAGATAATCAAGTTTGAAATATTTTCTGATGTGAATGTGTAAATATTTCAAGTAAGTAATCAATTATGTGATACAAAAGTTCGAACTCTTGAATCTTTGATTGCGGAAGAGTTTTCATGTGTTATTTTATTTTATTTTTATATTTTTTATGGAAGGAAACAAAGTTTCAAAAAATTATATTTATTATTTATTAGCATTGCAAAAATAAAATGGCGCGAATGCTAGAGAAAATCATAGGAAATAAGAACCAGTTTGAAGCTTTTGAATTTTTTAAATCTCCTCACAGAATAACTAGAAAGAAGACGTGGAAGGAAAAGGAAGGAAACAGAAATATGTGCATAGGGGTAACCAAGAAGAAGGAAAAAAAATATCAGCCCAAATTAAACTGTTTTAAAGCTTTAAATTATAAGGTCTGGTATAGTGGGTTCTCATTCAAAGCAAAATCAGATACGAGAACAGAAGAGCATGAAATACTACAGATTAGGGTTGGCCGAGCTCCGGAATTTTCCGCACCGCACCGCACCAGGTCGTCGTGCACCGCACCGCACCAACTGCCATTTGTTGCACACCACACCGCACCGCACCAACATATACAATACAACATATACAGAAAAACGTCTTAAGTAAACTTTTCTCAACGGGTTAAAATATATGTACCGTGCAAATTTCATAAAAATCGGAGAAGAATTAAAAAAAAATATTTTAAGATGTCTTAAATAAACTTAAATATAGCAAAATGAAGTGGGGTATTAGGATACTGATTAAATCCAGATGAACCAATCAAACCCATTATCCGAAATTCGGAATTGTAATTTTATCCAAACCTCTCAAAATTAGAAATCTGCCATCCCACAATCTTCCTAAAGTCTGGAAATATATGTATATATAGAATCTGTCTTAAAGTAATGAATAAAAAAATAAAAAAATATTATTTTTTTTTTTATTGCCATATATATAATATATTATATATATATATATATATATATATATATATATATATATATATATATATATATATATATATATATATATATATATATATATATATATATATATATATATATATATATATATATATATATATATATATCTTACGGAACAGAAGATTATCGCAGGATACAATTATTCGGTGCGGTGCGCACCAGGACCCGCACCACGCACCGCACCGCACCGCATCCGGTGCGTTGGCCAACCCTACTACAGATATTAAAAGATCAAGTTAGAAATGAAATCGAGTTCACAAGGTATAGCATATTAGAAAAAAAGTTCAACGTTTGTGAATACTGACATCGTATAGAATGGAGCGGAAGAATTGGCGGATTATGTTTGTTGTTGGTGAGACTGATACCGCTAGAAAACTGTCTGCTTACTACAACACTTGTTAAAAAAAAGTACACGTTTGAGCTATCAAATACTAAGAACTATTCAGTCTACTCTTATTATCTTTGTACTCAATTTTATGTAAAAAAAAAAAAGAATTTTGAGCGTAAAAGAGCAACAACGGTGTCCTGCAATTTTCTATCATAAGGCTTTGTCTCTGCAGCCAATCTAAGGCTAAATTCATTGTTTTGTTCATTTATCTCCTTATTCTTTAAAATATCCAATATTCTACTACTATTATTCGACTACCTAAACTATGATTTCGAACATAACTCTACTTTCCCTGAAATCACCATTATCTGATTTCAATATTCACCAAAGTCAAAGACTTTTCTCAAGTCCTAAGAATGCCATTGATGAACTCGATTATCAACTCTATATATATATATATATATATATATATATATATATATATATATATATATATATATATATATATATATATATATATATATATATATATATATATATATATATATATATATATATATATATATATCAATACTGAAAAATTAACAGAACAGTTTTATTTCATTTCCTTTCTGATAGTCCTATAGCAGCCCTTCGCAAACAAAAGCAAATTGTCTCACAATTCTATCAAAAGTAGTGTTCCTCTGGCTTAGGGTATACCTCCTGAATCTTTCTATTATTTATTGCTTAGAAGTTCTACGCATCACATCGTCACCTATTAACTCCCATGACAACGACACAACATGTCAATTTTATTTTTGTTAACATGCATTACAAATTCACAAATAGCCGATTCTGAATAACTATCTTTATACTGTAAATAATCTTCCTGTAATTATAAGCTCTTTTTTGAAAACATGCGAACTAAAATTTCCTTCTGTTCTTAACAATCTTAATATTGTCAATCCCAATGACTGATTTCCTTCGAAGAATTACATTCATACACTCATTAAATAACGTTAAAAAAATCAAAATTACTTTCTCTGTATTCCAGAATGCAATAAGCGTAATATTTCCATGGAAGTTTCGCGATTCTGTTGCATAAATTCTACTTCTCCTAATGATTTCCATCGACTTCTCTCTAGCAGTAGGTGTAGAGAATCGCTATCCCTCTTCAATCTTTATTACAAAAGACGATATTCTTCTTTTTGAAAACTTTAATTGCATCACCTTTCATTTATTTGATAACTCGTATGGTTTTATCTTTCCTCGCAATCTCATAATTTCCTCCCTGCAAGTCTTCTGAATATTTCATAAATTCATTACACTGATAAACTCAGAAATATATTCCTTTCCTTCTTTTATATTCACCATTACTTTTCACCCACATGCTCTTCAATCGATCTTTAAACTTAATTAATTTATTTATTTTTTGGTATGGTGTGAGCTTTTAAGCTCTTTAACTTCATTATATAATATATATATATATATATATATATATATATATATATATATATATATATATATATATATATATATATATATATATATATATATATATATATATATATATATATATATATTATATATATATATATATATATATATACTGAAGAGCAAAATAGGAAGATACTGAAATATACAAAATGGGTAGTAACATTGTTAATATACAGCACATGGTTATACATAATGTGGTGACCTACCATGGGAACCCCCTGGACCCTGGGGACACCGTGGCATATAAGTAGGGTGCAGAGCAAACTTGCCAGGGTGAATGAGCACGTATGACAGCTAAACATCGTTGATGCATTCTAGAGATGAGACCCTGGATGGTTTCCTGTGGCAGTTCCTCCACATAGGCGTACACTCGTTTCTCGCATGTCGTAAAGGCTGTGTGGCTGCTGCTGTAGTCGTTAAAGCTGCCTTTTCAATGTGTTCCCACAGATGATCGATGGGGTTTAGTTAGGGACTGTACGCGGGTCACTCCAATTTTCAAATCCTTACCGTTTTGAGGTAATGGTCAACACATCTGGCAACGTTCGGTTTGGCGTTCATCCTGCACGGTACGACGTAACAGTTCGAGGATGTCCTGTTATGTATCGTTGCCTGATTAAGGTACCCGGCATCGAAGACGTGTAACTCCGTGCTGGCATGTAAAGATATAGCACTCAAAACAATAACAGACCCACCACCTAAAGGGGAGAATCTCTTGCATTACGCTTGCCGCAATAGCGCTCATGACGCCTCCGATAAACTCTGGAACGTCCGTCGGAACAGTGCATATTGAAGTGGCACTCGTCCGTAAATAGCATACTCGCCCAATCCTGTTGTCGCCAATGCAGGTGTTGTTGTGAGAAAGCCATCCTTGCTCTTCGGTGCTCCCTGGTGAACGGGGGCTTTCTTTCCGGCCTCCGTAGGTGGTATCCATGTTCCGCGAGGAGATGTCAAATGGTATTTGTACTAACAAAGGTCTGATGGACAGCCTGCAGCTCGGCACGATGGTCACGTGGTGTTGCATGTCGATTGCGAGCTGCCATTAAGCGTATATATGTTCTCTACGGCAGTTATTTTTCGTGACCTACCTCGGGAAGGCCGCCTGGTGTGAGCATGTGCCAATTCGCACCTCTGTAGAACCCTTCCGATGGTTGTATGGGAGACCCCGAACTGTCGGCCCAGTTAGAGTTGGCCGTACCTTTCAGCTGCCACGGTTGTCGTGTGTCAAACTCCGTCGTAACCTCTCCATATTACTTACACAAACGTTAAAGATTGAATTCTTTCGATACCTGGCATAACCGTGATGTTACCTATCCTACCACGTAATTCACTGAATTTGGCTAGTTTGCCCTTTTACCGTTTATCGGCGATATCGTACATACACGCCGCCCATCGATGCTAAACTGCATTATTTGGGTAGGTACGGGCACACACTTCCACACACAGGCACTCCCATTACCCTACAATGTCTTCGGGACCTCCCAACTGAAAAATTGTAGATGGTGCGTTAATTTTGCTCATTAGTTATATATATATATATATATATATATATATATATATATATATATATATATATATATATATATATATATATATATATTATATATATATATATATATATATATATATATATATATATATATATATATATATATATATATATATATATATATATATATATATATTATATATATATA
>SEYY01002297.1:7500-10000 GCA_009176605.1 Armadillidium nasatum | reverse complement strand
CCCAGGCACTTTCTTGACTCCTTTCAGAGGGTTTAAGCCTACCCCCACTTTAGAGATGGCGTAGTAGTCACAGCACCCTATTTTTTTTGCATGCTCCTTCTTGACCCCTTTTTGGAGGCTCAACACCCACAAGGTGTACCACTACCACCTTTTAGGGTGTGACGACGTAGCCACAGATTCTCATTTTTTTAACTTCTTTCCTGACTCCGTTTCGAGGGTTCAATCCCACCCGGTGGGATATACACCCTCTCTTTCCTTCCCCTACCCTTTTTCCAGGCCCCGTTTTGATGATGGTTCAGCCAGATCAAGGAGAGATATGCTAAACTCATTACAACTTTTCCCTCCTCCCCCAAATAGGGGATGGCGTAGCCCAGCACTCTATTTTCTCAATCTCTTTCATTGCTCTATTTTCAGCATATGCTGTTATTCACGCTTCTCCCCTGAGATTATTTTGGTTGTATAGCCTCCTCTCAATCAATATCCAGCTAAGAGCACTTTCCCTGCTCCTTCCTGGTTGGTTTAATTTACATGGACAGAGGCCTGTGAAGTAACAGCTATTTGAGTGTCGGGAGGTACCAAGCCTTCCTCTTTGCTATAGAAAAAATAACGTGATCTCGTATTTATCACAGTCACCTATAGCTTAATTAAGGCCTCAAATACTTATTCGATAATCATATATGAGACTTGCAAGTTGTTAATATCATTTCAAATGTAACTAATCATTTAAAAGCAAACACTTCAAATTTTGGCTGAGGAGGATTCGAACGCTGATCCTCATGAATGGAAATCCATGACGTCACTACCAGGGTACGAGAGCTTTCTATTGTAAGAGCAAAATTATTCTTTTAATTAATGTATATCAATTTTACAAATTTCTAAAGTTTCATTTCACCCAACATTTATCTATTCATTATTAAACCGCCTCACATTCTTAGCATTTACATTTAATTTCCCTATACATATATTATTATTACATATTACTTAATATATTCTAAACTTACACCAGTTTTCTTCACAAAGCTAAAACTAAAATAATTCGATATTTTCCTTATTTACTAATATTGCAACATTGCAGAATATAACCTTACGAAAGATAGTGTAGTCGATCTTGTGGAGTTAGATTTTCAATTACAAATCGAAGGCCGACATGCCATTTTGGCTGCCGAAAGCTTACTCATTACCACTCACCTCTTCTAGTGTCTCTATTTTAGTCATCAATATAAATCCTTTGAACTTGCCTTTAATTTCTCTATTCAGAATAACCTTGAATAAACCAACGGTGCTGCTCCCTACCCGTATCTCTGATCATCTTCAAGATAAACCAACTTTTTAGACCTTTTTTAAACTTCTATTTCTTATCCTAATACTGTTAAGCCTCTTTTACCTATTGGTTCAACCGATCACTTTAACACTGTATTCGGTTCTTAACCTTCAAGTACAGCAACAAAGACCCTTTTTATGGTGATGAAACATTTCTGACACTTCGGTACCACAAAGTATTCCACATTTCTTTATTGATCTCCTTTGGAATTATTATCGCTTTGGTGGTAGTTCTTGGTGTAGGAAGAGCGCATATCAGAGGTAATTTTTATTTCCAGCATAGAGCATATATACCATTCTCTTTTCCATTAACTATTCTTTCCCTTCAACTAAATCTCCCAAAACGTTCGTTTTCAAATTCAAGAATCTCAAGCTTCTTTTGTTCATTAGAATCGTCCTAAATCTATTCTATGTAAAATTAACAACTTTCTCCGTAGAAAATGCAATAATCTTTCAGGTTCCTGTTCTTTAACCTCTTTCTGGTCCTATACAAAAGTAATTCCTGTTAAAACTTGGCGTCTTCCTTTTCTCTCCTCTTATTCCTTCCGAAAGCAAAACTTATATGGCATCTTCTGCTAAAACTGAACTCTTCGGACACCTTTGCCTCAAAATTCACTTTATTCGACTAGGAAGCTATTTCATTTCTTTCTGCACCTAATTCAAATTTATTTATGCCTAAAACGTATAATTTTTTTTTTAAAAACTTGAGCATCCGATTTTGCACCCAGCGTTGTTCCTCAGAGATTTGTAATATCCCCCAACTCTTTTTTTCAACTTTCATAATGATTTCTTGGACCTTCGTTCTTTTATGTTGATGAAAAAATATTTAGATCGGAAAGGTTTCTCCGCCTGTCTTTACTTAGAAGTTAAAAATGAAAATAATAATTTTTAATGATAGAAAGAAATGGTCTTTTTTATTTATTTAATTAGAGATATATATTATATTTATATTATATATATATATATATATATATATATATATATATATATATTATATATATATATATATATATATATATATATAATATATATATATATATATATATATATATATATATAGATAGCGTCCTTTATGATTTTTTACGCTTTGAAAATAACGTCTCATCTATTTGAAAAGTGAAATCATGTCTCCAATTGGCTCAAAGTTGACATGAATTGGCACAAACCTAGAGAAAATAGT
>SEYY01002297.1:0-2500 GCA_009176605.1 Armadillidium nasatum | reverse complement strand
ATATATATATATATATATAGTGTGTGTGTGTGTGTGTGTGTGTGTGTGTGTGTGTGTGCATTTGTCAGTGTGTAAACGTAGGCGTATAAGCCTGAGTGTATCACAGAGTAAAAGGGTGTTTCACAAGGGAATAATTTTCAACCGATCTTTTAACTGCACTTAACAATTTGTGTCTCCTTCACCCCAACTGAATTTAAGCCCAAAAGAAGAAAGGTGTTAAAAAAAAAAATGCTTTGATTATATCATTAATTTTTGCATTTTTAATGCGTTGTTCAATTGACTTTTTTTTTTTTTTTTTTTTTTTTTTTTTTTTTTTTTTTTTTTTTTAAAGCAAATGCTAATGGCTTGAAATTTATATTCTTTTGAAAACTTTAATTAATTCAATTATAAAACTCGTGTGGGGAAAACGAAAATAAAAAAAAAATTAATTTTTTTAAATAAATTTGAGTTTTTAAAAATATATATATTAAAAAAATAAATAAAAAAGCTTTTTTCTTAAAGCAGAAATACATTTTAATATATATTATGCAAAAATTAATTTTAATGTATAAAATAATATTAATAATTTATTTTATCAGAATTAGATAATGAAATTAATGATATTAACCCCCCCCCCAACTCCCCTATGTAAACGCTGTACATTTTAATTAATGTTTTTGCCCCCTCCCAAACATTTTTTTTTATTTGAGAAATATATATATTGAATACAGAAAAATTTTCCGAACGCCAGGATTCGAAACTATTGGCAATAGCGTCGCCGTTAGACAATGTACAGAAGGGTCTACCACCGAGCTTCGCCGCCTTTCAAGAAAAAGAGGAATAGTAGAACGGTTTTTAAACTCTAGTAAACGGTTTTGTAATATATCATAACTACGAAGGTAAATTGAGCTACGGAAAACGATTTTGTAAGCTAAAAATAAAAAAAAATAAAAAAAATTAATTAAGAGTAATAACTATGATCAATTAACAGTAGATCGTACGACTTAAATGGCGGATTAAGGTCTGACATCGTACTTGCACGTTGCCGCATCAGCGTCGGAGAGCAAATTTAAGAAAATTTACCGCTAATTCAAAGCTAAAAAAATGGAAAAAAAAATTTTTCTTAATATATTCAAATTATAAAGACGAAATATTCTAAAAATACAATTTTTGTTACATTATTACGTGCTGAAAAAATCGACATCCACTAGGTTATGCCTCTTTGTTGGCGTCAAGCGTACTTTTACCCTTTAAATCCAGGCTAGCTTAAGTCTAACTAGTTTGTTAGATCTAACTTGTTAGACTAAAGGGTAAATGATCGTACTTATTACTCTTAATTAATTTTTTTAATTTTTTAGTATTTTCAGTGTTCAAAATCGTTTTCCGTGGATCCATTTACCTAAAAAGGTGTATTTCAAATCATTTAGTCTTCGTAGCTTCTATATTTTAACAAAATAAAATGTTCAGTGGAACGAAATTTTTAATATATATATATATATATATATATATATATATATATATAATATATATATATATATATAATATATATATATATATATATATATATATATAATATATTATAATATATATATATATATTATATATATATATATATATATAATATATATATATATATAATATATATATATATTATATATACTAAACTGTTACTATAGAGAAGATGGATCAATCTTAATATATGGAGACTCGCGAATACTTCTCCCAATAATGGAAGTGTTCTTCAGATTCAATTATCAGTTGGTGAATCTCAATGCTTTGATGAATCAATTTTATAGATTCAATATGAAAGAATTTCAATTTTATAATTCGGTATAAAAGATTTTATTGTCATTGACTAAATTTAAAAAAAAAAAAAATTTTAAGAGAATTTTTATTTTCTATTTTTTGCGAAGTTGCATTTTTTTATAACATGTAATAAAAAGGTTTTATTTTAAAATAAAAATTGTTATTAAAATATTTTATGGTATATATATTAATTAATTAATTTATTCAACTTTTTAAAGTTATATATTAATATTTGCATCATTTTATTTTACTTAATTAAATGATAATAATATAGTGAAGCAACTTTAAAATAATTAGTAAAACTTTTTTACATGTTAAAACTAATATTTAGAATTACATTTTAATTAATATTAAAAGAAAACACTTTTATGATGCAACTTATGTAGTATTCATACTTTATATATTATATATATATTATATATATATATAATATATATATATATATATATATATATATATATATATATATATATATATATATATATATATATACTATATATATATATATATAATGTGTTCGAGAGTAGCAGAGACTTTGTGTCCCCCCCTCCAACACTCATCAAACATGACACTCTAGATTTTTTTTTTAACCTCACTGACCTCATCGCTCTATTAGATGAGAAGAAGGTAGTTTTTATGTAGAATCTACATATGGATTCGAACCGTTGCCTTCAAGCACGTGGTTTAATTCTAAAACACTTTACCGTTCCACCAC
>SEYY01002296.1:25000-28148 GCA_009176605.1 Armadillidium nasatum | reverse complement strand
AGACGAAGAGCCATAAATATATATAATGGATTAAATTTAATATTCATTCAATGTTTTCTGACTATATCTTGAGCAGAAACAACATGCATTTCCCAATCATCAATGAACCTGCTGTTTTCTCTTTTAAGATATTGGAACATTGATGAGTAAAGTCAAAATATCTCTGATATTTTTTAAAGGTTTAATCTAAAGTGAGTATGCAAATAGTAGGCCTATTGGATTTTTGAAATGCATTTTAAAAGAAATAAAGAAATTTTTTTTATGGAAACTTAGAATTCATTTAGAAGCTCATACTTAATGTTGCAGAAGGTCACAGGTTCTCCAGTCCCCACCCCTGGTTTAGAAGATATTAATTCTCAGAAATATTTTTAAACTTAAGTATTGAAATTTCAAATAGTAACCCTACAGAGATACTACAATAATATGAATATGAGTATAAGAACTTCATTTATAGCCTAACTAATTTTGAATTTTCAAAATGAAAATTATAAAGATCATCAAAGAAATATCAACTTATTTTAGCCATTCCCATTCCTTTCATAATCAAAATTCTTTTCTGAGCAACTTACAATCAGGTACCATATATATATATATATATACCGTATAATATACGGTATATATATGGTACCTGATTGTAAGTTGCTCAGAAAAGAATTTTGATTATGAAAGGAATGGGAATGGCTAAAATAAGTTTATATTTCTTTATATATATATATATATATATATATATATATATATATATATATATATATATATATATATATATATATATATATATATATATATATATATATATATATATATATATATATATATATATATATATATATATATATATATAAAATTAACATTGATATATTCAACATGATTTTGAATTCCATCTGTCACTCATCAACCAAGTATTTTTTCTAAGTCATGCAGAAAGGGGTTATAAGTTATAACCTTCAAGCTTTCTTATATGTTAGTGTCTAATTTAGTTTCTTCAACATACTTAGATATTTAATTTCATGCATATCATATTTTAAGAACATAGTTATGCCCAGTACATATGAAAGGAAAAATATTTCCCAATATAGTTTTTATTGAGAACAGGTGGCTTTAGTTGTTGGGCAGATAATCTTTGATGTGAAGGTTTGTTTGATTGAAACCTTTTTGTTTTTTAACCAACTAAATAGAAATCAGATTTCTTAATTTTTCTTTTAATTTGCAGGTGTTGAAGTAAATCCCAATCCTCAGTTTGATGCATCTCTTACTAGTGAATATAGTGATCCAATTTTCTTTACCAAGTTTTTCTCCAGCATTGGCAGATTATCTTCAAGGTAAAGCGACTCAAAGCCGGATTCATTACTATAGAAAACTCTTTGTTTCTGAATTATCAGTATATTTGAAGTAAGTACTAAGAATTGCTCACTGAAAGTTACCCGATTTTCTTTTTTCATTATTATTTTAGAAAATGTAATTATATTGTTATTATTACTACTATTATTATCATCATCATCATCACTACAACTATTTTACGCACAAGCCAGTTAGTTAATAAGTATACCTGAATGATTAACGGGGAGAACATGGATGTGTTGATCCAAATAAATTTGGGTTACGTTAGGAGAAACGTTGAAATTTGTGAGGAATGTTATAGTAGCGATAGGTGTAGAAAAAGGAATATTTGCTTGTCAAATAGTTCCATTGAAGGTGAAATTAAAAGGTTCAGAGATGTCAAAGAAAGAAGGAAGGAGAAACTTTGATAGAATAAAGAATGAAAAAATAACTGACCCACAATGAAGATTAAAATATGTGAAAGTATTAGAGATGAGTGATGTTGAATGGAATTGGTCTAAAGCGAATTGTGGTATTTTAAATAGTGAGAAGTCTGCAGATTCACAAATAGAAAAAAAAACAGGAAAATGGTGGAATGACGATTTAAAAATAGACGCGAGAAAAAATGCCTAGGGCGGGAGAAAACTGGAAAAGCAAGTGAGATTGGAAGGAAAGATAATTGAAAGATTACAAAGAAAGGAAAAATCTAGTAAATATGTATATTCGAGAGTGGAAGGTAAACGAAGCAGAGATGTTTATAAGAAAAACAAAAATAAAAAAAGCAGAAAGTTTCTTAAGGAAACAAGAAATGAAAGAAGTGAGAAGTAAGAGGTGAGTGGCAGAGTGAAGGATAATGTGTGAGCTGTTGGCATAGTGTTAAATGGAGGGGATGTAAGAGCATTGTAGTATATATATATATATATATATATATATATATATATATATATATATATATATATATATATATATATATATATATATATATATATATATATATATATATATATATATATATATATATATATATATATATATAAAAGGGGAAGTAATAATTATTCAATGTGATTTTCCAAAGCTGTATCGTTAATACTTGTTTTTTCAGCCAAAACAATTACCTGGTTTCAAAAAACAGAGCTGAACAAAAATGGGGCTATAAAGCGCTGGAGAAAGCTATTCTCACTGCATACCCAAATGTACATCAGGATGAAGGAGTTAAAGCAAGTTATAAGAGGACAAGGACCTCTTAAGTGGGTTATATCTCATCTTTGCAGATAGAAGAAGAAAACAAGTCACTCGTAAAGAAGGAAAAGTATTTGTATGTGAAACTACATCTGTTGATGAAGCATTCAATCTTCTGCAGGTATTTATTGCATGTTATTCTAAACATTTTAAAATTTAATGTGAGATCATTTGAAATAGAATTTCTCCTTTTCTACGCCACTTGCTGCATGTATTATTGATTAACAGTTATGATGAAATAAGTATCATGTAAAATCTAGAACAAGTAATTTTAACAACCACAGCTTTATATCACTTAATGTAATATACTATTATTAAACTCAAAAATTAAGAAAGTAAATGCATCTCGCAGTAATATTTTTTATCTTATTCACAAAATATAATAATGTAAAGGTAAAATATCTGCTAAACTATTACGTAATTATGGCAGCGATGCAATCATTTACTAGAATTGTAAATTGTATTTGTATATACTACTTTTATGTTTTTAATTTTTAATATTACTTTGTAGACTTTACCTTCAAAATTGTGGCAATGTACTCAGCTAAAAAAGGCGCTTTTCATAACAAAGGATCTTCGGTGTCGCTTGCAA
>SEYY01002296.1:10000-15000 GCA_009176605.1 Armadillidium nasatum | reverse complement strand
TTACTATTATTACTATTATTACTATCATTATTATTATTATTATTATTATTATTATTATTATTATTATTATTATTATTATTATTATTATTATTATTATTATTATTGCTTTCATCATTATTATTATTATTATTATTATCTGTACTAGTACTAATATAAACTAATATAATATAATATACTAATACAAAAAAGGTAAAAATATTAAAGCAATTATTAATGTTAATTATGGATAATAATTACAGAATAAAAAATTTAAATGTTAAGCAAAAAAAAAAAAAAAAAAAAAAAAAAAAAAAGGGAAAAACAATTTTTTAATAACTTTTAATATTTTAATTGAGTTTGATTATTTTAAAGCAAAAAAGGAACGGTCATTTCTTTGCTCTTTTATGAAGCTATTCAAAGGTTGAGTATTTACGATCCATTGTTTCGTTCCATGATATATATATATATATATATATATATATATATATATATATATATATATATATATATATATATATATATATATATATATATATATATATATATATATATATATATATATATATATATATATATATATATATATATATATATATATATATATATATATATATATATATATATATATATATATATATATATATATATATATATATATATATATATATATATATATATATATATATATATATATATATATATATATATATATATATATGAACCTATTCATTATCTTCAGTAGTGTTTAAATGAATTTCCATTTTCTTATTTTAGATAACTACATCAGTTTCGATCGCTATATCGATCTATCGATTCATAATCGATATTTTTCGACTAAAAGAAACCCATTAGGAATAAAAAGTACGATTTTCCTTACTTAAAGGTAAAATTTAATCATTAAAAATGAAAGAATATGTGCCAGCTTCAATTAGCAGCAATGTATATTCCAAATTTATCGTACGTCAATTAAACGAAATTAGAAAAAAAGATAACAGAAACTGAATTTTGTTCTGCTTTACAAATACACAATACATTATGAGTTACGTACTTTCTCTTTGATGATCAAAAATACGTACGATGAAGCTGAAAATAAATAAATAAACAGTTTCTCGTCTATTTTAGCTATTTATACATGAATTGGGCACATGAAATTTACATGCTCTTTGTTTATATATATATATATATATATATATATATATATATATATATATTATGTATATATATATATATATATATATAAATATATATATATATATATATATATATATATATATATATATATATATATATATATATATATATATATATATATATATATATATATATATATATATATATATATATATATATATATATATATATATATATAATATATATATTATATATATATATATATATATATATATATATATATATATATATATATATATATATATATATATATATATATATATATATATATATATATATATATATATATATATATATATATATATATATATATATATATATATATATATATATATATATATATATATATATATATATATATATATATATATATATATATATATATATATATATATATATATATATATATAAGAAAGAAATTTTGAGATGTTTTAACTGTCATGACCTTTGGTGACCTTTTTTCTTCAAATTCTGGGGTCTCTCGCTTCTGAAATTTCTGAGAAAATTGTCTTTGCCTAAAGATTTAAACAAAGACTTTATGCAAACCTTTCGTATCTCAACTGTCTTCATCAGGTTTTTATTCTTTCTTTTGTTACTTTATATTAAGTTTCATTTCTGGATGCTATTTAGCTGCTATCATTATCTATCAATCTATCTTTAAATACATAAATAGAAATTTTTTTTTTTATTCAGGTATTGTTGTGTAAAAATAAAATTTTCTTTGGTCGTTAAAGATGTTCTATTTTTATCTTAATCCATTTCCTAATGACTCTGCTTAGAACCTCGATTTTCATTTAAAAAAAAAAAAAAAAAAAAAACACCACCCTAATATAAAATAAACTTATTATCCTGACGAAAATTTGCCACAGTTTTCAGCATTGGCAACTGAGGCAAAAAAAAATAAAAAATAAAAAAAAAATAAAAAAAAAATTAAACCATTTTCATCCCAATATAACATCTTCAAGAGCACATAATTGGGGTTTACTATTTTTAGTATTCAGAATTTCTTTCTTTAGTGATAAATCATCACCAATATACACACACATTGCTTCTTAATCTTAATTAACAGACTTTAAAAGTTTTAAGTTCTGAAACTTTCCGCAAAATTTGTCATAAAATCTTATTCCTTCTATCATAAAGTAACATTATTAGCCATAACAATCGATTATTTTACTCATAAATTAGAGTAACATTATTTGTCATAACAATCGATTATTTTTCTCATAAATTCACCTTTCCATAAAGCCTTTGTCCTTCGAACTATTGCTCCATTCACTTTATATTATCGCTATCAAAAACTCACAGAGTTTTCGTAAGCTTAGCGACAAACTTCATTTGTGGATGGCTCGAACTCATAATTCCACTCATTCAAATCTTCTCCTTTATCTCGAAAAGCAATCACCATTATTCATATTTTCATGTACAATATATACACACACACACCACCCCCCCCCCCATCTACTTACATATATATATATATATATATATATATATATATATATATATATATATATATATATATATATATATATATATATATATATATATATATATATATATATATATATATATATATATATATATATATATTATATATATATATATTATATATATAATATATATATTATATATATATATATATATATATATATATATATATATATATATATATATATGAATACATATATATATTATATATATATATATATATATATATATATATATATATATATATATATATATATATATATATATATATATATATATATATATATAATATATATATATATATATTACTTCAAAAATTACTTCTAAATCGGATGTTGAAACAACAAAAGTCGAACAAATCTAAAACACGATTTTGTTGCGTGACTTTAGGTAATATATAATAAATTTACAAACATAACAATAATTATTATATATGTATATATATATTATAAATGAGCATTCGCAAAAACAGTATGAAAATATGAAAATTCTAATAGATTGTACTTGTTATATATAAAACAAAAGATATTTATATTCATAAGCGAATTTTCAGATATACATTTAACATTTTAAAAGATATACTACAATTACAGGTATGAAAAAAAACATATATTCCTATTCCCTATATAATATTACAAGTTACAAAATGCTTTTTGGAGTTCTCTCATCTTGTGGAATAAGTTTAAAAAAAAATTCAAAAAAATTTTAAAATGTTAAGTTAAGAGTTCTCTCTCGAATATTGCTCATGGGACAAAATGTTTTCGAAATTTTCAACCATCTTTTACAGTAGCAAGGAACAAGAAGTTTTAACGTTCATAGGCTATATATATATATATATATATATATATATATATATATATATATATATATATATATATATATATATATATATATATATAATATATTTAATTATATATAATATAATAAATAATAATAATAATAATAATAATAATAATAATAATAATAATAATAAAACTGCAAAATGGACCATATATATATATATATATATTATATATATATATTATATATATATATATATATATATATATATATATATATATATATATATATATACATATGTGTGTGTGTGTGTGTGTGTGCGTGTGTGTGTGCATGTGACCATGTACTGATATGTAAGCGATTAAATTATGGAGAGGAAATGTTTATTGTACGAGCTTACAACTTTTAACAATACTATAAAATTACTATGCCATAAATCTGCTCTTGTTTCATATGAAAGCAACATTAAACTACTTTGAAGAGAAATATACTCATTTTTAGGAAGAAAAATCTATTCCTTATTTCATCCAACATACCCTAAAGGACTGAAGTTACAAGGCTAAACTCTGATACCAAAAAAAAAAATCTTTTCCTGGCTTTGAAATTGTTTAATACAAGAAGCAAATTTTACAGATAATACCAAAATAAAATTATAAATAATTTTATGGCAATAATAATATATTAAATAAATTCTTTCTCATGTAAATTAATGAAAATAAATTCATGCTGTTTACACAATCCTTTAAACGTTCCGGGTGTTATGTTGGTGAGACTTGTTGATTTTTCAAGAAAGAATGTATAACAACGATTATGATTTAGAACTGGCAATATATTAAGCAGTGCACTATATCCACATATATGAAATACAACCATATCAAATTTTATTAAAGATGCTAAAGTAATTTTCAAAGAAAACGACATTTTTTTAAGAAACTTCTCGAGTCATTTGTCATTCACAAACTCTAACACTTTTTAATAATAATAAAATGAGCCTAGATGTTGACGATTTATTATTAAACAGTTTAAAATTAATCCCAAAATATTAACAGATTAAATTGATTGTGAAAAAAGGACATGATTTCAAATATATAACTATATATAGATTATTGTATGAATTTTGTATCGATATGTTCATTTTTTTTTTTTTTTTCCTTTTTGTTATTTTTTTTTTTCCTCTTCTTGAGTTGGCTGTGAGATATTTCCCATTTTACTCTCTGACGCTCCGTGCACTGTATTTAATCACCTTCCTTGGAGCTGGTCTCCGTTTTAACTTTTTAAACTTTTTAATTCTGGCTATGATAAGGGACGTCTGTCCGAAAACGTTCGCCAATATTTATTTTAATACTGGGTTGTATTATATAGAATATATATATATATATATATATATATATATATATATATATATATATATATATATATATATATATATAATATATATATATATATATATATATATATATATAAAATATATATATATATATATAAAAACATATATTAAATATATATATATTATTTTATATTCTTTATATATACTCCTTGAATAGGGCTTTGCCCGTACGCAG
>SEYY01002295.1:50000-52135 GCA_009176605.1 Armadillidium nasatum | reverse complement strand
ATATATATATATATATATATATATATATATATATATATATATATATATATATATATATATATATATATATATATATATATATATATATATATATATATATATATATAATATATATATATATATATATATATATATATATATATATATATATATATATATATATATATATATATATATATATATATATATATATATATATATATATATATATATATATATATATATATATATATATATAATATAATATATATATATATATATATATATATATATATATATATATATATATATATAAATATATATATATATATATATAAATATATATATATATATAATATATATATATATATATATATATATATATATATATATATATATATATATATATATATATATATATATATATACTATATTTATATATATATATAGGTATATCAGGAATAGAAGAACCATTGCTATATAGGGAACATTTTATTAAGTTTTCAACGTTTCTAGAATGAAACTTGGCGTTCTCAAGATATAATAGAACATAGTGTTATTAATAAAAAAATACTTTTAAAATCAAACCGAATAAAATAAATAAATAAAATGATACAATATACATATGAAAATATTCTTGATAAAAAGACACTTTTAATTAAAATACCGTTAAAACAAGGCACGAATATGGTTGGGATAAATTGTAATTTAAAAAAAAAGAAAAAGAAATAAATATCTTACCTAAAAATTAGTAAAATGTTTTAAGTGTGAAATTACATTTTTAATGTTCCTATTGCCCTACTGTCGGTATTTTTTTTTTTTTTTTTTTTTACTTAAACCTTTATCCCCACCTTATTGCCTTTGGTTTACTAGTGTTTTAAAAGTGTTTTTATATAAGGTTTTTTTCATATATTTTTCATATCATTTTTATTCACTTATTTTATTTCGTTTGATTTTAAAAATGATTTCATATAGATGAAACTATGTTCTATTCGATCTTGAAAATGGCAAGTTTCATTCTCGAAACGTTGAAGACTTAGTAAAATGTTCCATAAATTTCTGGTTCTCCTTTTCCTTATAAAAATAAAATTCCTTATACACAGAATCCATAATGATATATATATATATATATATATATATATATATATATATATATATATATTATATATATATATATATATATATATATATATATATATATATATATATATATATATATATATATATATATATATATATATATATATATATATATATATATATATTATATATATATATATATTATTTTTTTTTTTTTTTTTTTTATTTTCTCCTCCGGTGGGCAAAGGCCAGAGGCCTACAAAATTCCACCAGGAGGGAAAATCTAATTCATGGTCAAATGGGGCCGACATGACCGATACACGGCGTTTGAAAGTATGCAAGTCAAAGGAAGTTGGGAAAACAGATGAAGGGAGTGTGTTCCAGACTTTACCAGTAGAGTACATGTAAGATGAGCATAGCGGTTAAGTCTGGGGTCGGAGAGTTGGACAGAGAAAGGATGAGACTGTGTAGAAAGTCGTGTCGCACGAGCCTTCTCAATGGAGGAGGTATGCGACGAGAGAGTTCAGAAGAGCAGTGTCCATTGTAATAGCGATAGTAAAGAGAGAGTGACGCAACAATTCGACGGGCAGAAAGAGATTGGAAGAGAGTTAGTAAGAGCAGGAGAGTTGATAAGACGAAAAGCCCTAGACTCCACCTTTCTCAAGAGAGCTGTATGTGTGGAACCACCCCAGATGTGCGAGGCATACTCCATACAGGGGCGAACAACACCCATATACAGAGCAAGCAACTGGGTGGCGTGAAGAAATTACTGAAGGCGCCTCAGAACACCCAACCTCTTAGAAGCTTGTTTAGAAAGAGAAGTAATGTGATCTTTCCAAGAAAGATCACGAGAAAAAGAAACACCAAGAATATTAAGAACAGATGAAGGTTTGAGTTGAGTGTTTTCGAAGAAGATATCATAGTTGTGTGGAAGATTGTGTCGAGTAGAAGAGATGGAGGAATTGAGTTTTTGAGGCATTGAAAACAACCATGTTTTCTCTGCCCCAATTTGAAATACGAGAAAGATCAGAGGTTAGTTGCTCCAAGGCTACCCTTCTTGAGTCTATCAACTGCTG
>SEYY01002295.1:37500-45000 GCA_009176605.1 Armadillidium nasatum | reverse complement strand
CGGGATGAAATATAAGTTGCGTGAGTTTCTGGAGTTTGAAGAAGATTGTAATTTCTTAAGTTAACATCTCTGCTGTGGATAGCGCGAGAATAAGCAGAGCTAAATCAAGGTTTGTTAGGTTTAGTTGAAGGGAAATAAAATGGATTGTTTGTCTCCATACCATAGAAAATCACCTAAGTGATGCGTTTTGCCCACTACAATTGAGCTCTCCCTCGGAAGCAATAATCACTCTGCAGGTAATGAAAAAGAGGTCAACAATACATAAAAATTTCATCCCTTTGTTTTTACTTATATATATATATATATATATATATATATATATATATATATTATATATATATATATATATATATATATATATATATATATATATATATATATACTCTGGATCTACTCTGGACGGTATTTCATTCAAAATATACTCATGCCTATTTTCATATCCAATTCCTACTTTTGACGCTTGTGTAAATGCATATACTGCTTTCTCTGTGGCGTGGAAACAAAACAGATTCAATTTACTCAATAAAAATTGTCTTATTTTGCCAAATGGTGAAACCTTTGAAACAGTTGGCTGGGTGACTGTTTCGATTTCCCATTCACTCATATATGAGTGATAATCTACATAAAAGTTTAGTGTTTTAGACAATTCAAAATTCATGCATTGGAATTCCTTATTCTTGCTTGAATAATTCATAAATAATCTCTTTTTTTGTGTTCGCTAATGTTGTAAGTATTTCATTCTCAGGATGAGCAAAGTACGAGTTGTTCCCAAATCAAAATTTGTTGTTTCTAAGAACCCACTTCATAAGCATTTCATGTTCGATGTCCCATCTTTGAGTGTTCATATCAAGTACCAAAATCTACGTGCACTATTTATGTAACACTAACCAAAACTATCCTTGCGAGTAAACTTTCCTTTTTATATTTATAGATTTTGAAGAACTTTGCTTGGATGTTTTTTGTGGAAACGTATAACCTTAAGATCCTTTTTGCTTTTGTTAACAATCTGGCATGATGAAGGGTGCCTGAAGACTTGTTACATAATGAGGGCGATATTTTCCATGATTTTATTCTATTACATATTTCATAAAAATATTTTTGGTCAGTGCTAATTTGCTAAACGATATATTTGAGGATTTTTTCAAGGGTGCTGTTTGCAAGTTCGAAATCAACTATCTCCAGCTTATTTACATTCTCTTCAATTTTATTTTCAATGGTACCCTTAAAAGTTTTTAGTCTTGATTTATGTCCATTAATTGCCTCGAATATGTGTCTGAATAGAAGTTCATTTGCATTTAAGAGTCAAATTAACCAATGCATCGTTCTTTCCAAATGTATTTCAATCAGTCTCAAAACTCAACAATTCTTTCTTCTTATTTTAATATTTTAATCAATTAAAGAAGTTATTATTTCATCAGTAATACATAGAGCCTTGGCAATATCTGGTGTAACATGAATCATGTAAATATCATCTCGTTCTCTTATAATATCAAAATATTCCTACAATTCAGTTCCATCTTTTCGTTTGGTTTGATCTTTTTCATCGTCAAATCCAATGGATTCAATTTCTGCGTTTTCTAATTTCATTCTGATGGCATTCATTTTGCCAACTTGTTTCCTCTCTCTTTCAACCTTTTCTATCCAACATATTACTTTCATTCAATATCCCCATTTCCTTTTATGATGCATTGACTATAGCAGCAGTGTTCCTTTAGTTTACACAAAACCTATCAGTAATTATCGCTAAATATTTATACAGAAATCTATTCTGAGAATTTTTCGTAAGAAATTTTTAATCATTTCCGTTTTCTTCTATTTTCAATGTCATTTCTTCCATAAAATCAATGTTTAATCCCGTGTTGGTTGAAGGGACATATATTTCTACTCCTCATGTATTGCAATTATTGATTCTACAACCCTATCTCTGTCGAGACTTACAATAATTTCAGCATTTAATCTTTTCAATTATTCTTGCGTCTTTCTTCTCTCTCCGGTTACTTGTTTATCAATTGTCCCAAGTTAAGTTTTCCATTATTTTTTACCTACAAAGGCTTCCCATTCAATAATTGGTATTCTAATTTTGCATCTACAATGACTTCTTTTCAGCTTTTATCATAACAGTTGCATGTGCAAATGTCAAACATTTTATCAAAGATTTTATTCCACTTTCACACTCATCCTTTCGTCTGTTTTGTGAAATCTTATTGAGTTTTAAAGTTGAATCTAAAAGTCTTTGAACTCTTAAGTATATTCCATCAAGTGTTATTTTTGGAATGGAAAACTTTCCCCAGATGGATTCCACGTCCCTTGGAACAATTTTATTACCATCTTTAGCCATTACCAAACATTTCGAAGTACTTGCTCTCTTTTCATAACAAATAAATAATGCCTAATAATATCTGCTGAATACGATATTGGCAAAAACTTGCTCTCAGTATCCCATTTTTGCATATGTGTATGAATGTGCTTATGTGTGTGAATATGTTGTATGCCTTACATAGCAAAATTACATATCAAACACTTTGAGATTGATTTTAGAATCAAGAATAACGTAAAAGTGGGACAATATGTACGAGGGGGAGGAGGAAGGGTGCAAAAAATTGAAATTTTTCAAGCAGTATAAGATCGTGATACTGACGCCTCTGCATAGCGTAGTTTTGACAAATTTACAAATAAGGTATGTAAGGACCCACCCAAATATACCCTATATATATATATATATATATATATATATATATATATATATATATATATATATATATATATATATATATATATATATATATATATATATATATATATCATTCAAATTCTTTATATTTTCAAAGTATCCTAACAGAAGGGGGAAATTTCTAACATCATTCCAACCTAAACATAGCTGCTGTGCTCAATTTTACATATACTCTACAGGTTAAATCTGGAATACATTTCTTTTTATCTGCTCTTCGAAGTTCTTTTGACATCTCTGCTATTAACGACTATATTTATGGTACTTCCCCAACCATGGTGGTATTTTGCAGGCTACTGGTCTTTTCCACCAGAGGATATTATATATATATATATATATATATATATATATATATATATATATATATATATATATATATATATATATATATATATATATATATATATATATATATATATATATATATATATATATATATATATATATATATATATATATATGATATATATATATATATATATATATATATATATATATATATATATATATATATATATATATATATATATATATATATATATATATATATATATATATATATATATATATATATATATATATATATATATATATATTATAAAAAGGTCATAACTTTGTGAGGTAGCGTAATAGTGTGGAATCACAAAGTACCTTTTTACAAAATAAAAATAAAGGGGATGACTAAAATTTCAAAGAAGGCAAGAGCAAATAACGAAGAGGCTTAATTATTTATTTACATGAATGTTTAAATTTGTAATAATATTATTATTAATATATTTATCTTAAGAACAAAGGTTTAAAGAGGGTTACAATTATTATACACATTAGAAATAGTGTTCATTTAAAAGATGTCCAAACACCTCTAACACTAACTTTGGCTCTGACCAAAGTTTGTTTTTAAACGGTTTATTTAAACTCATCCTTTAGTTCAGACTAAAGTAAATCCTCTAAGATATTAAGTTTTTAAACCGAGTCTTAATTCAAACTAAGACATTTAAATTTAGTTCGGACTAAATTTACTTTCCCTTAGTTCTGACTAAGGTGTAAGTTCTTAGTTCGAACCAAGAACTGTTTCTCCGATGTAAAATTATTATTGACTATTTATATATACAAGAATTAACTATACTACATATAATAATAATATTATAAAGAAAAAAATGATCACAATGTTTAATAAATAAATATAAAGAAATATTATAATGAGCTTTTTAAGCTTCATCAACATAAATTCATATATGGTAAATAGTTGAAATAAAAATATTTTACATTACCCCATGTTTAAAATTTAACCTATTTACAAGAGATGAATTTCAATAAAAAAAACTATCAAAAATATATTTACAAAAAATAAAATCAAATAAATCTCACTAATTAAATATCTTTAAGTAATAATGCCCTAGCTTCTTCTAAAGTATACAACTGTTTAGTAAAATCAGGTAAACTATTAGATGAGGAGGTAAAAGATGAAAAAGAAGAAGAAGAAGAGGAAGAAGAATGAAGAAGAAGAAGAAGAAGAAGAAGAAGAAGAAGAAGAAGAAGAAGAAGAAGAAGAAGAAGAAGAAGAAGAAGAAGAAGAAGAGAAGAAGAGATGAAAAAGAAGAAGAAGAGAAGAAGAAAGGGAGGGAGAGGTAATAGGAGAAATCGGTGTTGAAATTTCTAAATTTTTAAATATGTTATAATTTAAATATTTAAGATCATTTTTATTATTTAGTATAGTTTTGTCAAAACTTAATGGCTGTTGAATCCTCTTTTTATTAAATCTTTCTTTTGGTCCTTTATTTACAAATATAAACCTCCACCACTTCTGGTATCTAACACTTAATTCCAAATCTTCGAGGTTTACGTTTCTTCTTAATATCTTTACAGAGTGATCGCTGTTCTCTATGACTATCATAAATTTAGTTTTAATTCTCTTGAAGATTCTATATAAATTATCTAGGAGATTTTCCATTTGTACACTGGCAACATTGCTATTAAAAAGGTTTGTTAAGGAGAGATGTATTTCTTTCCCTATTATATCTCCCTTTTGAATTCTTCCATCTGGTATTTCCTTTATTTTCTTATCAATAAGCATTTCTATATTCACGGGCCATGAGATACCAGACTTAACATGTTTAGAAAATAACCTAAAAAATACTTCTGGATATATTATCCTTTTATCAAAATTTAAAATTTTAGATGACGTCATTATAAATATTTTAATTTCTGGAGAGAGAAGAAAATGTAATTTTAGTATACGAAAAATCAATGGAGTAAAATTCTAAAAAGGATTTTATAACATATAAATAATATAAATAAAACTATTATTATCTATAAACTTTCAAAGAAAAATAACCATTACATATGCTATCATATGTAATTCAACGAGTCTCTGAATAATGAGAATAAATATTTATTCTCAAATAGTCACGAGGCGGTCTAACATGAATGTCCCCAAAGGTATAACAATTCATTAAACGTTAGGATTGAACTCACAATGGTTCTCCGCAAGACTATCAACAAAGGCAACAATTTCTTTGTTCCTTCTTACAACCTTTCATAGCTTCAATATTAAATGAATCCTTATAAATGAACAAATAATCATAAAAATAACTTGATAATAATCCTTTCTAGAAGTAAACAACATTAAAAAAAAGTTTTTCTTTAAAAAGTTAAAAAAAATATGTTACAATGTATAATTTTTCTTTCTTCTCTTTACACTAAAGTAATTTATATAAAGTATTTTATAATCTATATGTATAATCATAGTTTTAATTTTTGTAGATTTTGGGCTTCACAAAAATATTATATATATATATTTCAACTTAAATTCTATTATTTATTATTTACAAAATTTGCTCTTTCCTTGTTCGAATTTTCAATCATAATGAATAAAATAAAAAGGGAAATTTACATTAAATAATCTTACCGTAAAAGCCTAATTAATTTGATAATATAACTATGAGTCTTAATGACAATCTTCATTGTTGCTGAGTATAACAAAATCCACCGTAATGTCACCAATAACAATGAGTCTTCACCGCTGCCGCCAATATAAAAAGGTCATAACTTTGTGAGGTAGCGTAATAGTGTGGAATCACAAAGTACCTTTTTACAAAATAAAAATAAAGGGGATGACTAAAATTTCAAAGAAGGCAAGAGCAAATAACGAAGAGGCTTAATTGTTTATTTACATGAATGTTTAAATTTGTAATAATATTATTAATATATTTATCTTAAGAACAAAGGTTTAAAGAGGGTTACAATTATTATACACATTAGAAATAGTGTTCATTTAAAAGATGTCCAAACACCTCTAACACTAACTTTGGCTCTGACCAAAGTTTGTTTTTAAACGGTTTATTTAAACTCATCCTTTAGTTCAGACTAAAGTAAATCCTCTAAGATATTAAGTTTTTAAACCGAGTCTTAATTCAAACTAAGACATTTAAATTTAGTTCGGACTAAATTTACTTTCCCTTAGTTCTGACTAAGGTGTAAGTTCTTAGTTCGAACCAAGAACTGTTTCTGTCCCGATGTAAAATTATTATTGACTATTTATATATACAAGAATTAACTATACTACATATAATAATAATAATAAAAAAAAAAAAAAAAAAAAAAAAAAAAAAAAAAAAAAAAAAAAAAAAAAAAAAAAAAAAAAAAAAAAAAAAAAAAAAAAAAAAAAAAATAAAAAAAAAAAAAAAAAAATAAAAAATATTTTACATATATATATATATATATATATATATATATATATATATATATATATATATATATATATATATATATATATATATATATATATATATATATATATATATATATATATATATATATATATATATATATATATATATATATATATATATATATATATATATATATATATATATATATATATATAGTATATATATATATATATATATATATATATATATATATATATATATATATATATATATATATATATATATATATATATATATATAAAGTGAACGTTTAAAAGTTACCCCCCCAAAAAAATTGTAAAAACGTTAAATTCTTATTGCACGCTGTCCGCGTTTCTTTCTATGTTCCAGCGTAAACTACTTTTCCGAAAAAATCCTAGAAGGGAAAACTATTTTAAAATATTACTATTAAATATTACTTTAGAATTAAAATAAATAAAATTTTTTGTTTATTTTTTTTTTGTTTTTTTTTTTTTTTTTTTTAATAATGACTTTGTAAGCAATTTTTGCTAATGAAAAAAATAAGCGAAGAACAGAGATAATTTAGCCAGAAGGAAGAAAGAAGCAGAAACAGCAGCAGCACCAAGATGAAATCCCAATAAAAGAAGAACTCGCCCACAGAAGAGCCACCTTTAAGAACTGTGTATAGATAGTTTGACAGTTTTTTATGTCCTCGGCTATCTAACACAGCAAATGGCTCAGAAACAACTATCCAGGGATCAAGAAGAAGCTGTTGCTGTTACCTCCCTTTGCCCTTCCCTTCGAAGCGGCAATACACAACTGAGGACAGCTGGCTGCTAAACTGGGTATCCATTTTCAAAGTTCGGTCTACCAGCCCAAACTACTGACCCAGCGATTCGTCCAAAAGTTCGGCCTACCAGCCCAACTACTGACCCAGCGATTCGTCCAAAAGTTCGGCCTACCAGCCCAACTACTGAGCCTAGCGATTCGTCCACAAGTTCGGCCTACCAGCCGAACTCCCTTCAACATCCAGTTTTACTAGACAACAAGGACTACGCTGGCTCGTCATCATGGCTTCTCACTACCAACAGCTACCTCAAG
>SEYY01002295.1:15000-32500 GCA_009176605.1 Armadillidium nasatum | reverse complement strand
TATTTCGAATTCAATTTTATGCTGAGCATAATCGAGTATAAACCATTTATGGCACCTATCACCGGAAACTGAGGTATTCACAATTTTTTATGAAGGTATTCCATTTGACATTAATCAAATATGCCAATTAAATGAAGACAGTACACTACAATAATTATGACAACCGAATTAAAAGATAAATTGTCAACAAATGAATATCTCCGTAGTTTAAATTAAAAAGATATTTCATACTTTATTACAGCTGATTCCAAAGCAATGCTATCAAGATTTAAAATTCATACAAATTTTCTGAACAACAACCTATCTACTTGGAAAGAGAATGAAAACTTCCAACCTGGGCCCTGTTGCATAATTCTTCTAGTATTACAAGTAAAAATTTACGTTACAAATTGCAATTTACAAGTTCTAGTATTTTGTGTTGCATAATTCTTCTATTATTACTTGTAAAATTTTACAAGTTCTACAAATTACAAGTACAAGTTCTAGTATTTTGTGTTGCACAATCGAAATCGGTTTTCTAATAATATTAGTGAAATTTTTACCAGTAAATTTTCAAATTTACAAGTCAGCTGATTCTTCGTTGATGATTTTGACAACCGAATTAAAGGATAAATTGTCAACAAATGAATACCTACATAGTTTAATAAATAATGGAAAAAGATATTTGATTTTGTTTAATGTATTATTTGATTATTGGAAATTAAGGTTTTTAATTTAACGCTAAATATTAAATATTGAATGTATAGATAGATGGTAAGTCATTAAATCTTACTAACTATACACGAGCAAAAAGTATGTTTATTTAAAAAGAATTTTTATACCAAAAAAAGGACTTTAATAAGGACCTACTCATATGTTTAAGCACTTCGAAAAAACAAAACTCAAGCTTTCATTTGTACTTAATATTCTAGGTGTTTTTTTCTCTAGTGATCTTTCTTGGAAGATCACTTTACTTCTCTTTCCAAGCTAATTTCTAAGAGGTTGGGTGTTTTGAGGAAATTTCATGATTTTGTAAAACCACTTCAGTTGCTTTCTCCTTATAATTATGTTGTTTGCCCCTGTATGGAGTATGCCTCACACAATTGCAATTGTTTTACTCATACAGCTTTTCTTGTTAAGGTGAAGTCTAGAGCTTTTCCTCTTTTCACCTCTCCACCTCACACTAATTCTCTTCAAAATTTTTGTGCCCTTCAAACTGTTGTGTCACACTCTCTATTCTATCGCAATTACAATGGACTTTCCCATTTTATACCTCCTCCATTGATAAGGGCCTGTGCGATACGCCATTCTTCACAGTCTTATGCTTTTCCTATCCAACTCTCTGACCCCAGACTTAACTACTATGCTCAATCATACATGTAAAGTCTGGTAAAATCTGGAACACACTCCGTTTATCTCTTTTCCCAACTTCATTTAATTTACACACTTTCAAGCACCGTGTATCGGGATATGTCGACGTTTAACGATTAGGTTCCAGTATTTTCCCAATTCTCATGGAAATTATTAGGCCTCTGGCCTTTGCCTAGCAAAGTAGATATGAAAAAAATGAGTTGCGTAATCGTCTGGTACCATGGACTGAGCTATATGTAGGTGGTACACATATAGGTTTTATTCCCTCAGAACCTTCCATTTGGACAAGTGAAATATGTTCATAGAATTAGCAATAGCACGAATGCTGAATTGAGGGACCAGGCTGAATCTCTCCACCACGTCATCCTCAAACAACGGTTTAATCACAACACGCATTCTACCAAAGACATGGTGAGGACGAAGGTTGCTCCTTTCCCGTAGGTGGTCATGTATCGCAGAAAAATTACTGTGGTGTAGATATCTACTGTTACAATAACATTGATGCTAGATGCAATGAGCCTTTCGTTCATTTCCCTTACCCGTACAACACTACACGAACGTACTAGCATGCATATCTGTATGTACACAAAGAAGAGTAACAACAAGCCGGGATTATGTTAGGTAGCATGGCGCACTTCACCAGAGGCGTAGAACTATGAGACGACGAATTGGGGAGTAATAGTACCTTAACAAAAGTGATCATCATTTTACGACTTTTGGTCCTAAAAGTTTTTCAGTGAGGTCCTGTAACATCCTACTATATATATATATATATATATATATATATATATATATATATATATATATATATATATATATATATATATATATATATATATATATATATATATATATATATATATATATATATATATATATATATATATATATATATATATATATATATATATATATATATATATATATATATATATATATATATATATATATATATATATATATATATATATATATATATATATATATATATATATATATATATATATATATATATATATATATATATATATATATATATATATATATATATATATATATATATATATATATATATATATATATATATATATATATATATATATATATATATATATATATATATATATATATATATATATATATATATATATATATATATATATATATATATATATATATATATATATATATATATATATATATATATATATATATATATATATATATATATATATATATATATATATATATATATATATATATATATATATATATATATATATATATATATATATATATATATATATATATATATATATATATATATATATATATATATATATATATATATATATATATATATATATATATATATATATATATATATATATATAATATATATATATATATATATATATATATATATATATATATATATAAATTTTTTTATTTTTTTTTTTTTTTTTATTTTTTTTTGTTCAAAATTTCGTGTAAATAAAAGAAAAAAAAGCATTTTTTTAGTATTCATAAATTCTTTGGATAAAAATTTATGGTAAAAATAAAAACTATTTTGGGAAAAGAAAGAAAATCGTTTTTTTATTAGTTTCAATTGAATTCAGTCGATTTTCTTACTATTTTATTTATTTAAATTCTTTTAAAGAAATAGTTTTCCAAACTTGAAAATTCTTTCAAAATTTAAAATATTCTAGTTGAAAGGATCTGAAAATGTTGATAATGCATGCTACGTACAGTTTTTAAAGCAACATTGCATATATTATATATATATATATATATATATATATATATATATATATATATATATATATATATATATATATATATATATATATATATATATATATATATATTCTTAATAATAACATAACACATATTTCAAAGGAAAAGAGACCTTCATATATTATGTGTTATGACGACGTAGTCTTGTGGTTAGCGTGTTGATCTTGAATGAAGTAGGTCGGCGTTTGAAACGCATGGAGGATTTGTATTGAATGGCATCGCAGAGAGGCTATGTTCTCTTTTTTGTAATACCTTTTTAACAATAATAAAAAATATTCCTTTTCTTTTTAATACTTAGCACTATATCCCGCATGATGCCAGATGGTGTTGGCTCTAGAAAATATTAATATTCATGCCACCGTACGTAGGAAGTGTAAATACTGGTAAGCAGCTTTCCCAGCCTCTACAACAATAAGGATAATAGTTGTTGGCTTGCTATACCTATCACACCCCATTAGATACTGTTAATTAGTTCCGTCCCGAGTTCAAAAATATATTCGATGGTTTTGCTATTATCTATATGCAAATATACACAAAAATGTTTATTATTCTTTATATATAATAAGTTTGGAATTTTAATAAGTAACCTCTTCAACAAAATAATAGTAATAATGTTAATATAATAATAATAATAATATTAATCTTAGAAATAATAATAATAATAATAATAATAATAATAATAATAATATTATTATTATTAATAATAATAATATTTTTTTATACTCACAACTTTTCTCACACAACATGGGGTGTGGACTACCCCAAGTCACAACTTACCTAGCATTAATTCCCTCATTACTCTTTTCCATTAATTTCTGTCCTCCGTCAACTGCAAACCACCCTCCTCCCATTCCAGCCCCCTATCCCTCAAGAACTCCTTGACCCTACTTACCCAACCTTCCCTAGATCACACCCTACCTCTTAAACTTCTACTTCCGATATAAATACCTTTTTAGCCAATTTCCCATCATTTATCTACAAACATGCATAAACCACCTCGGCATATTTTGCTCAGCCCTCTCAACTATACCCCTTCCCAAAGCACATTGCTCCTTTATTCTCACATTCCTGACTCTGTTCCTTGTACTTTGCACCACATACCACTCTCAGACCTTTCATTTCGAAAACCTCAAGATTTTTTCTTTTTCTCGAATTCAACCGCCACACCTCGCTCCCAAACATAACAACAGGAACACAACATCTCTCAAACATTTTATTCTTCACTTCTCTTGTCAACCTTCCTCTCTTCCAAATCTCCCTCAAGCCTCCCAACACCTTCTACCCTTCTCTTCTTCTTCTATACTATACTTCATCCCCCTCACAAATATCTCCTCCCTAAAATTCACACCCAGATATTTAAAAGAATTAATCCATTCCAATCTCTCTCTCCTCACCTTAATTAGCAATTCATCTTCCCTACCTACAACCTTATCTACACTCTCCCCATTTTTCATCCACAACACTTTATTTACACTTTCCTGCGTTCACTCGTAAGCCTAACTCATCAAAACATTTTACAAACTCACACATTAAAACTTTTAAAACCCCATGTGACTCAGACAAAAGTACAACGTCATCAGCATAGAATAACACATTCGCATTCCATATATCTTGTTGATCCCTCATTCTCTTTTCTTTACTTTCTCTTTTCATCAACCTCACCACTTTATCTATAAATAAATTGAACAAACCTTGAGACATAACGCAACTCTGTCTCAGTCCATTATTCACCTCAAAAAAAGAAATTTCCATTCTATTTATTCTCACACACGCTCTATTATTCATATAAAGTGATCTAATACCCTCAATTACTTTCTCCTCAATTTCATACTCCCTTAAAAAATTTCACAGTTTATTCCTAACCACTTTATCATAAGCTTTCTCTAAGCCCATAAAACACATATACACATCCTTCCCTTTTTCTCCCTTTATTTTCTTCAATTATTCTTAAAGTAAAAACCTTGTCCATACACCCTCTTTCTTCTCTAAAACCTCCCTGTTCTTCACATATCATTTCATTAATTCCAATTTTATTCAATAATATTCTACCATACACTTTACCAACTGTACTAGCAAACTTATACCAATAAAGCTCTCGCACTCAAATTTATCTACCTATCCCTTAAATAAAGTTACCATACAGGCATATTGCCAATCTTGAGTCACCTTCATCATTACCCAATATAAATGAAATAACCTCACTAACCAATTTACTACACTTACCACCCCTTCCACTAACATCTCTCCACTTATCCCATCCAAACCTGTCGATTTACCCATCTTCACTTTCCTCAGAGCTTTACCTATATCTTCAATCGAAATCCCACCATCAACTCCTGTATCAATTTGCTCCTTTCTCTCTCCAACACCTCAACTTCTCTCCTTACCTCATTCGCATTTAAGAGCTTACCAAAATACTCTACCCATCTAGCTCTAACCTCACTTTCCATCTGTCATATTTCTCCATCTAACACTTTTATTCCATCTGTCAATACCTCCCTCTTATTTTTAACCTTATTCACCTCCTTCCAAAACATCTTACTTTTTTCTTTAAAACTTTCAACTATCTTATTACCCCATTTTTAATCTGCTCTTTCTTTCGCCCTTTTTAGGTCCCCTTTGGCTACCCTCTTCTTTACCTTATATGATTCCAAATCTTCTACATATTTTGTGTTCATATATTTTTCAAATGCCTCCTTTTTTCCTTTACTACTATATTTACCTCCTCGCACCACCATTCACTTCCCTTTCTTTTACATTTTCCTCCCACCCTCCTCGCCCAACATACATTCCTTGCACTTTCTAGCAATGCTGTCTTAAATCTCCCCCACCTTTCCTCCACATACCATAAGACTCTTCCTATTACCTCTTTCCCACCTCTATTTAGTTCTCTTTTAAAATGTTCCCCTACTTCTCTTTCTTCCAGTCTTTCCACTCTCACAATCTCATCTCGCCTCTCCGAACATACAATCTTTCTCCATCCTAATTTCACTCTAATTTTGGCTAACACCAAAAAATGATCCGGAATTCCTCTAGCGGATCTCCTAAGCACATCCGCGTCTAATAATCTATCCCTTATCTTCTTCCTAATATATATATAGTCTATGAAACCCCTTTCACCATTTATCCCACTAACCAAGGTCAACTTATGATTCAACTTTTTAATAATCCAGGTATTCCCTATTATAAATTTATTTGCCATACAAACTTCTATTAAACTATCTCCATTCAAATTTCTATCACCCAGTCTGAACTTACACACCACCCCGCTTGCCATATCTATACCAACTCTTGCATTTAAAATTTCCTACTAGACACACTTTACACCTGCCCCAAAACCCCCTAAGCAGTCATTTAAGTTCTCCGAAAACACACTTCATTCTTCTTCCCTCTCTTCATTCACCGGCGGATAACACAAATAAACACCCATTCCTCTCTATTAAATCTTATCTTCACCCATACTATTCTTGACGAAATTCTTACACGCTCTCTCATATATTCTCACCATCTTTGGCTCAACACTGTCGCCACCCCTTCCTTAGCTCTCACTGTCTCATTATCTCCTGTAAACACCCCTTTATAGTCACCAAATTCGATCTCCCCTTTCTTTTTAGCTTAATTTCAGTCAACCCTAATAAATCTAGCTTTTTATCTTTACATATTTCCCAATTTCCACTTTTTCAAATCATCATTTAAGCGTCTTACGTTCTAACAACCAATTCTACACACCACTGAGCCCCTTTTTAACTCCAATCTTACGACTCTTGTATAAGGTTCGCCAACCACCCACTGGAGGATTGAACCAGCTCCTCTCCCCAAAGTTAATAATATTAAATATTTTTAAAATTAATATAAAATTAATATTTAAAGTTAATATAAAATTAATATATAAATGACTTATATAAATATAAAAAGAAACAAAAACAAAAACATAATAAAAAAAAAAGAAATTTAAAAAAGTATTTTCAAGTAATTAGCTAGACAACAACCCTTTGACAATTAAAATCAACCTTAAACCTATTAATATATGAACAGTTAAAAATTAACCATTAATTAATCTATCAAAACAAAATATTCCAATAAAATAATAATAAAAATAAAATTCCTAAACAAATTAAAATTTAACAAATTAGTCACTTAAACTAGAAAAAATATATACATATGGATATTTAAACAAAAAAAAAAATACAAAACAAAAAATAAAATATACGAAATTTAAAATTAAAATATGCTAAAATATGGAAAAATATGTAAAATATGCTACAATATGTAAAAAATAAAATATATAAAGTGTAAAATTAAATTATGCTACCTATATTATTATGAATAGAAAGAAATATATATGTATAATTATACACACTCTGAATAAAAAGTAAATCAATACACACTGAATGTAACAAAACCCTGAATATGCACTCTAATATCACTAAACTATAAAATGCACTTATTATATATATATAGCTATATATATATATATATATATATATATATATATATATATATATATATATATATATATATATATATATATATATATATATATAATATATATATATATATATATATATATATATATATATATATATATATATATATATATATATATATATATATATATATATATATATATATATATATATATATATATATATATATATATATATATATATATATATATATATATTATATATATAATATAATATATATAATATATATTATATATATATATATATATATATATATATATTTTTATATATATATAAAATATATATATAATATAAATAATATATATATATATATATATATATATATATATATATATATATATATATATATATATATATAGATATAGATAGATAGATAGATAGATAGATAGATAGATAGATAGATAGATAGATAGCGTCCTTTATGATTTTTACACTTTGAAAATAACGTCTCATCTATTTGAAAAGTCAAGTCATCTCTTCCAAATGGGTCAGAAGTTGACACTGAATTGGCACAAACCTAGAGAAAATAGTTTTATGTAAATCGTGAGATAACAACCAAACACAACCTAACCTAACTTAACCTAACCTAACCTAATCTAACTAAACCTAGCCTAACCTAACTAACGTAACCTAACTAAACCTAACATAACCTAACTAAGCCTAACCTAACCTAACTTATCCTAACCTAACCTAATCAAAAAAATAATTTATTTTCAATAGCAATTTTATATTTCTGAAAAAATCTCACTGCATCATTTTCATTTAAAATATTTTTATCAAACCAACAGAAATTATATTCACAATTCATTTTCAGCGATTCACATCTTTCACATTAATTCGAGAATTTGAGTGAAATAAATTAATTTTAGATTTTCATTTGCAAAAATTGTAAAAAAAGACATTTTTAAATTAATGATAAAATTAACAATAAAATACCAATCTTTCCGATCTAAATATTTTTTCATCAGCATAAAAGAACAAAGAACCCTTTTTATATAAACATTCCAAAAAAAGCTAAAAAGAAACTTTTACAGCTACACCAAATGAGAAAACACAAAAATGAGAAAACACAAAAAAATAAATAAATCTTTCCAAAATATGTTGTTTAAAGAAAAGTCTATTTGAAGGACTCAATGATTCTGATGCAACAGTAAATCTTATTTGAATAAAAAATATTCTAGTTGAAATTGGTATGTAATCACTTTCGTTTGCATTAAATCTAAAGCAGTGTAACTTTTTTATTTTTGTTGCTTCACATGAAATTTTTAATTTTCCTAGTTTAATTATCTAATCATTTATTTTTAAATTAAATTTTCCTAAGTATTTCAATTTCAAAAAAAGTGATTTTATATGAATATTTCAACGTTTACTATTTTTAACCATACTCTGGTTCCAAAGCTGCTGTTCCTTCTCCTTAAAAAACAGGTCTTTCGAACGTTCATTACTCTCTCCTCAAACTACCTTGATCCTTCTATTACTTATCTTATCCCTTCCAAAACTTTGCTGTTTATTCTCTTTTCAAACACAACTTACTCCGACGACATCAGAATCATATATCAGAATTATAACAATAATGATAAAATAATAATAATAATAATAATAATAATAATAATAATAATAATAATAATAATAATAATAATAATAATAATAATAATAATAATAATAATAATAATAATAAAAATAATAATAAAAGTAGTAATAATAATAATAATAATAATAATAATAATAAATAATAATAATAATAATCATTTTCGAAGGGAAAACGTACTTATTGTGTAAAACAAATCATAGTCCGCAATTTTTGCCTCATGACATTTTTCGATATGTGGTACAGTTTTGGAGATTTTATCGGTTTAATAATTCTTAGGCTTTAATGAAATTGCTACAGAAACTTGACTTTTGAAATATACTTTTTCATACTCTCGGTGCAGAGCGACGGCAGCGAGAGAGCGACTTTCTTTAGGAACTTCATCTCCAAATCTCCAAAAAGAATATATATATATATATATATATATATATATATATATATATATATATATATATATATATATATATATATATATATATATATATATATATATATATATATATATATATATATATATATATATATATATATATATATATATATATATATATAATATAATAATAAGCATTACACATATTTCAAAGGAAAAGACCTTCATATATAACGAAATTGATTTCAAAATTGCGTAACCGAATAAAAATTGAAATTTGTAAGTTTCTAAATAGATTAAATGTTCATATTATATTGTATGACGTCGTGGTCATGTGGTTAGCGTGTTGGTCTTGTATGCAGTAGGTCCGGCGTTTGAAAGGGAAGTTGGAACTGTATTGACTGGAATCGCAGAGAGGTTAAGTACTCTTTTTGTAATAATTTTTCTAATAATATTAAAAAAAAAATTTTATTTTTATTTTTATACTTAGCACCATATCCCGCATGATGACGGGTTGTGTCGGCTGTAGAAAGTATTTATATTCATGCAACCGTACGTGTAAAAGAAGAAATACCGGATAACAGGGTTCCCAGCCTCAAAAACAATAAGAATGATAGTTGTCGACTTGCTAGACCTGTCACAACCTATTAAATACTGTTAATTAGTGCCGTCCCGAGTTCAAAAATATACGCGTTGTTTTTACTATTATATATATATATATATATATATATATATATATATATATATATATATATATATATATATATATATATATATATATATATATATATATATATACACGATGTTTACTATTATTCACATATAATAATTTTGGGATTTGAACCAGTGACCTCTTGAACAAAAATGATAATATAATAATAATAATAATAATAATAATAATAATAATAATAATAATAATAATAATAATAATAATAATAATAATAATAATAATGATAATAATAATAAAGCATAATAATAATAATAACAAGACCATATGCGTATCCCTACGGGATACGCTTATTGTCTTGGCCCATATAAAAAAAATATATATATATATATATATATATATATATATATATATATATATATATATATATATATATATATATATATATATATATATATATATATATATATATATATATATATATATATATATATATACATTAAAAAATAAAAAATATTAAATTTAAAATAAAATTATTAAAATATGTGGTGAAGCAACATATATTATAGATACGCATATGGTCTTCTTATTATCATTTAATAAAATTATTATTGAAAATATTTTGTGAAGCTACTTATCTATTATTATATATATTATTATTATTAATAATATATTTATATATATTTTTATTATTATATTATATTATTATTTATTATTATTATTATCTTATTATTCTTATGTATTATTATTAAATATATTTATATATATATATATATATATATATATATATATATATATATATATATATATATATATATATATATATATATATATATATATATATATATATATATATACATTAAAAAATAAAATATTTAAATTTAAAATAAAATTATTAAAATATGTGGTGAAGCAACATATATTTATAGATACGCATATGGTCTTCTTATTATCATTTAATAAAATTATTATTAAAATATTTTTTTTGAAAAACTAAAAATCTATTTTTTATATATTATTTATTATTAATATATATATTTATATATATTTTTATTATTATATTATTATATTATTATTTATTATTATTATTTTATTATTTATTATTAATATATATTATATATATATATATATATATATATATATATATATATATATATATATATATATATATATATATATATATATATAATATATATATATATATATATATATATATATATATATATATATATATATATATATATATATATATATATATATATATATATATATATATATATATATATATATATATATATATATATATATATATATATATATATATATATATATATATATATATATATATATATATATATATATATAATATATTTTATTTATTTATTTATTTTTTTTGTGAAGCAACGTAATATAGCTTGGCCCAAAATGCACCTAAGCCAAAAATGAACGGAATAAATGTTAATTAGATATAGATAATAATAATAATAATAATAATAATAATAATAATAATAATAATAATAATAATAATAATAATAATAATAATAATAATAATAATAATAATAATAATAATAATAATAATAATAATAATAATAATAATAATTTTACTGATAGTAATAATTGCAATAATAATAATATTAATAATTATTTTCGAATTGAAAAAATACTTATTCGGAAAAACCAACCATAATTCACAATTTTTACCTCATGTCATTTTACGCTATCACTATAGTTTTGAAATATTAATGGAACTTTAGATTTGAAATGTACTTTTTCAGAGTCTTGGTCCAGAACAGCGGCGCAGGAAGCGAATTTCTTTAGAAACTTGTTCACGATATATATATATATATATATATATATATATATATATATATATATATATATATATATATATATATATATATATATATATATATATATATATATATATATATATATATATATATATATCCGTCATAGGGGGAGAATGTAGTTCAGTCCGAAGCGATGCAAGTATTGGGCATAACCCACGGAGTGATAGGATGAGTTAGACCATTCCGTTTCACTCCGTTGCCCTTTGGTTCGTTCCGTTTCGCGTTTCACTTTCTCAGGGGGCCTCTAGTGTACCTCCGCCCAACTCTAGAGTATCTATACTCCAATCACATCTAAACCCCAATTCTTCACACGTTCCCACATTTTGCAAGCGCTTAATCTTACATTTCTCTTATGAAACAAATCAAATTGGCGAAACCCACAGCTGCCTCGGAGATTCTGCGAGGGGCGGCATCAAAAGAATGCCCCTAATCCACCCCTCTCCCCAACATCACTTTTGAGTTGGCGGCCTCTGAGGATGGGAATACTGCCGCCACGACCCAGTGTCCGGCTTGCCCCGGTGTACGGTCTTCTTTTTTCATTAATTTCTGCAACATTTGAGGTCTTTTTCCTAATTTTAACTTTGTCGAACACCATCTCTCTTCTTCTAAACCTCATCTCCTGTTTCTAACCGAAACTCAGGTGCTTGAGCGTACTGATAGCAAACCTTATTCTGTTATCTCCTACTGTCTCTATCCTCAATTTTCAGCCAAAGGCGGTTGTTGGGCATATGTGCGCAACGATGTTATTTGCTCTCGTGTCTCTAATTTGAAGTTACCTGAATTTTCTACGTTATGGCTTAAGCTCTCTTGCAATTCTACTACTAAATTTATTTGTTCTTTTTATTTATCTCCTAATTCTACTGCCTATAAAAAATTCTTCTACTATTTAAACACCAAAATAGAGTACATTCTATCTTCTTCTCCTTTCTCTGAAATCATCATTTTAAGTGATTTCAATGCTCACCACAGCCAATGGCTTTCATCTAGTTCTCATGATCCAGCCGGTGAATTCGCCTTCAACCTTTCTATCCAGAACAACCTTGAGCAGTTGGTGCAACTCCCTACCCGTATCCCTGATCCCCTTGGTGATGAATCCAACATTCTTGATCTTTTCCGTACTTCTTATTCTTCTCCTTATACTGTTAACACTAAGAAGCCGTATGGTCCTGATGTTATTCCTTTTGCGGCTCTCAAAACTTGTGCTTCCGAGCACATTTCGTCTTGACCTTTCTACTTCGACCTTCCCTTCTTTCTGAAAACGTGCTCTCATTCAGTCTGTGCCGAAGATGGGGGACTATTCTCAACCCTCTAACTATCGTCCAATTTCTCTAACCTCCGTTCTTTCTAAAGTTTTCGAATCTATCCTGAACCGGAAGATTTGGAAACATCTCAATTCTTCTAATCTTATCTCTGAACGCCAGGATGGTTTCCGTAAAGAACGTTCTACTGGTGATCTTCTTTCCCTACTTTCTGACTCTTGGTCCTTCGCTCTCCGGGGTTTCGGCGAGTCTTTCGCTGTGGCGCTAGACATACTGAAAGCCTTCTATAGAGTCTGGCACAAAGCTTTGATTTCCAAACTTCCCTCTTTCTGAATCTATCCTTCTCTCTGTGATCTTCTCTCTAATTTCCTTTCTGGCCATTGTATAGCTGCTGTTGTAGACGACCATAGTTTATCCTATAAATCTATAAATAGTAGTGTTCCTCAAGGATCTGTCCTATCCCCACCTCTTTTTCTAATTTTCATCAATGGTCTTCTCTCTATTACTTCGTCTCCTATACACTCCGATGCCGATGATTCCACCCTTCATTAATCCTTTCAATTTGAAAAACATCCCTCCCAACAGCAGTTGATAGATTCAAGAAGGATTGGGTCAGAGAAAACATGGTCGTTTTCAATGTCGCAAAAACTCAATTCCTCCATCTTTCTACTCGACACAATCTTTCACACAACAATGACATCCTCTTCGAAAACACTCAACTCAATCCTTCATCTGTTCTCAATATTCTCGGTGTTTTTTTTTTCTCGTGATCTTTCTTGGAAAGATCACATTACTTCTTTCTCTCTCTAAACAAGCTTCTAAGAGGTTAGGTGTTCTGAGGTGCCTTCGTAGTTTTTTACGTCACCCCAGTTGCTTGCTTTGTATAGGGGTGTTGTTCGCCCCTGTATGGAGTACGCCTCTCATATTTGGGGAGGTTCCACACATACAGCTCTTCTTGAAAAGGTGGAGTCTAGGACTTTTTGTCTTATCAACTCTCTTGCTCTTACTAACTCTCTCCAATCTCTTTCTTCCCGTCGAATTGATGCGTCACTCTCTCTATACTATCGCTATTACAACGGACATTGTTCTTCTAAACTCTCACGTCGCATACCTCCTCCATTGAGAAGGCTCGTGCGACAAGACTTTCTACACAGTCTCATCCTTTCTCTTTCCTACTCTCCGACCCCAGACTCATATGTATTTCCGAAGAAAAAAATGATTTAAAAAAAATTCTTCGCACAATTTTTGTTTTTTTAATATTGTTTAGAGGAGATATAGTTCTACAACTTTTAATTAGCGCATTATAAAATGTTATTTGTTTAAAGAAAGATATAGCCTCTTAATCTTTCAAAAATTTTTAAAATTGGTCAAAAAATGGACCATTTTTGAGGGGCTATATTTCGGAACAAACAAATTGGATCGAATATGTGGAAAAGAAATTGAAACTCCATCACAATTAAATACAACTACCAAAAATAAGAAATGTAGTCACTGTAATTGTTTTGTTTTTTTAAATATATTTTCACCAAAAAGTGGATTTTCTTTTTTTTAATATTTTATTTTTTCAATAGATGGTCAGTTTTGGGTTAATAAAATTTTTTAAATAACTCTGGAAGCAAAAGTCTTTTAGGATCTTTTGTAGCCAATTGATATTGAAATATACAAACCAAATTTGAGTCCCAAAAATTTTTTTGACTTGGCCTCACCGTAGATTTAAACAACTTAAATTTCCGAAAAATATTTTCAAAATGTTAGAAATGAAATTTTTTCGTTGGAAAAAGCTATCTATACTGAAATTTTTAGGAAAATCGGATAAAAAAAAGTGAACCCTCCCCATAATTATGTACGATACTTTGCCGATTTTTGTTTTCCCTTCTGACATGCCTTTCTTCACCACTTCTATCTCTTCTTAATTGTATCCCCTCTTTCTTCCAGTCCCCAAAACCAGCTATATTTTCTCTCCAATTTAGCGATGAAACGGGGATATATATATATATATATATATATATATATATATATATATATATATATATATATATATATATATATATATATATATATATATATATATATATATATATATATATATATAAGTCTCTACTTTTCTTGCATGATCTGTCCTGACCTGACCTCCCGTCCTCCCCTGAGTCAAACCAAATGTCACCATTATCCAACATTCACGCACAGGAAAAATAAATTTTGTTTAAATTCTATGTTTATAAAGGAGCAGAAAACTAAAAATTTCTAGAAGTAAAAAAAAAAAAAAAAAAATATCGTTGATCCGATGCTGTAAATAAAGTATCGATATATCGATATATCGACTTTAAAAATGTCATCGAAATTTTTTCCATTCCATTTTCCATCTCATTTGTGTTTTCTTTGAGTCTTTCTTTTCATGTTAGCAATTTTTGATATCTAGTGAAATAAATAAATAAAGAAATAATTTGTCTAATGTTTTAACTGAAGAAAGAAAGAAGAATCGATTTCCATTACAAATTGGCTAATATATTATAAGTTACTAAACATTATTAATATTTCTATCATTTAAAATATTGGCAAAGCTTTTGATGATATTTTAATGCCTACCCAGAGGAATTATTGACTGCATGTGCCTATATATATATATATATATATATATATATATATATATATATATATATATATATATATATATATATATATATATATATATATATATATGTATACATATTTAATTTGTGCTTGAGTGCCTTTTAGTATATCCGTGTTTTTAAATGATTATAAATAATTGTGCATCTACAGTGTAAATTTGTTTTTTAATTCTTCTGTGTTTTTAAATTTACTAACTACAGTGGCAAAATTTACTATGACAACATAAAATTTAAGATAGGTTTTAGTGAATATTTTATGCTTCAAAAAGAAATAATTTTATAGTTATATAGTTCTTTAGTTAATTTTACCGTTTTAAATTTGTTCTTAGCGTTAGTATTGTTTCAGTTTTACTTTTTGTTTGTTTGTACATTTGTTCGTTTTTTAGTTGGTTTGTTTCTTTTTCTCGTGTGACTGTTTTATTGTCAGTTTGTTTGCTTGTTTGGCTGTTTGTTTGCCTGTCTGTTTCTCTTGATCGTGAGTGTATGTGCAGAATGGCGGGTGTGCGCAGACGTAGGTTCTCTATACACTTCACCAATGTCCGTGACTTACGCTCTAACTTAGCTTCTGTAGAATACCACCTCTGTAACTCTCATCCTAAAATTTTACTCTTGTCTGTGACAGAGATATGAAAGAATTCTTCCTCTAAATTTTATAATATATCCAACTATAACATATTTCATAATTTCCGTTTTAAGGGTCGAGTTTTTACCTATGTTAACATTAACACTCCGGTAACACGTCTTGTGTATCTTGAATCTCCAAAATTCGATGGTCTGTAGCTTAAAATCTTTCTTCCTACCACTTAAATAATCTTGTGCTTCTGCTACTCTTCTCCTAATAGAACATATTTTTCTACCTTTTTTGAATACTTAACTACTTTTCACGAGACTGTTACATCTTCTCATTCAAATACTGAGATCCTCTATTTTGGGGATTTCAATGTACATAACACTAAATAGTTGGCTTCCTCTCATACTGTTTCAGGGGGAGAGGAGATCAAATCATTCAATATTCTCAACGATCTGGAGAAGCTAACTAAAGAACCAAAACGCATTCTAGATCGTCCCAAACAATTCTTGAACATTCTTGACTTATGTTTCTCCAACTAGTTCATTTTTCTACAAAGACGTTATTTTCGCACATATTGGTAACTCCGACCACAATATAATTTGTCTTAATTAATTTTCATGCTTTCCCTCCAAATGCTCCACACTGCCCTAAGCATACTTTTGGAACTTTGATAGAGATGACTGAGGGCTTTGCGCTGCTTTTATGCTAACTATCCCTGGAGGGACTGCTTTGTCTCTGAAGACGCATCGGTCTCTGCCGATAAGTTGGGGCAATAATCGTTGATAAGATTAGCAAGTTCATTCCTTCTTCAAATAAATCATTCTCTCCTCAACATCCATTGTTCGATTGTGCTTGTTCTCGTGCCATTCAGGGTAGAAACATCGCGTATCGTGAGTAGAAAAATTCTCCTTCTAATATCAGTCTCGCTAAT
>SEYY01002295.1:5000-10000 GCA_009176605.1 Armadillidium nasatum | reverse complement strand
TATTTCAGAGAAACCAAATGAGCCCAAATAAGCATCATGCAAACAGAAAAATTCTGAAGATTTTCAACCATTCACTTGTGGTCTTTATTACAAAGCATTACAAAATACTAAGCACAGCTCCCTTTTCGAAATAATTAAGGCTATAATATATATATATATATATATATATATATATATATATATATATATATATATATATATATATATATATATATATATATATATATATATATATATATATATATATATATATATATATATATATATATATATATATATATATATATATATATATATATATATATATATATATATATATATATATATATAATAATATTATTATTAAAATAGTTTCTTAAATAAATTAATAAATTTATTTATGTATTCCTGTATTTATTCAACACGAATAGCAGAAGATATTTCACTGCTGTAAAATAAAATTGATTTGAAAACACAACGTAAATAGGAAAACTATACGAAGATATTGTATACTTTAATAATTTGAAAATTTTGTTCTTATAATTAAGAATTTTATTTTTACTTGATATTCGGCCGGATAGTCGGATACTAAAAAAGGCCTGATAGGGCGTATATCCTGATCGTATATATATATATATATATATATATATATATATATATATATATATATATATATATATATATATATATATATATATATATATATATATATATATATATATATATATATATATATATATATATATATATATATATATATATATATATATATATATATATATATATATATATATATATATATATATATATATATATATATATATATATATATATATATATATATATATATATATATATATATATATATATATATATATATATATATATATATATATATATATATATATATATATATAAGGGAAAGTCTTTTAGATTTTTCCCTGAAATCATCATAAAATGGCTATTTTATGAATAATGTTTCTTCTGGCGTTTTTAATACCGTTTTCTACGTTCATAAATAATGCTAAGATTATTATTTATGATGTTTTAGGCTATGGTTATTGGGTATAAATATGTAATAAAACTCTCCGAGAAGTTGAATTCTTTGTGAACTGTAATAAATTCAGACGATATGTTAATATTAATATTTTTTAACCGATTAATAATAATTCATGTTATTAAAAAGTCGTTTGATCATCTTATCTAATAAAGGTGTTTAGACAGTAAACTAAAACAATAAAACAAGAAATCTATTAATAAAAATATTTGTTTGTTTTAAAATGGAGTGTATTATTCATCTTTTTAGGGAATATTGTTAGTTACTATATTCATTTGTAAATTTAAAAAAAAGAGATCGCTGTTGCTACCACAATAGAAGAGGAAAAATGCATCGCTAATTCATATACAGATAAATAGATATTTTAATGCTGTAGGTACTAAGCAGAATGTTTAAATTTTTTTTTAATAATCTTCATTTACATAAGCTATTGCATCAGTTAGTTAGAGAGTTCATTGTTAATGTATAAGAATGATGTATGCGTATTAAATTTTACAGTTCGTTATGGAAATTATTGTGTCTTAAAAATTTATTCAAACCAGATATTGTATATATATATATATATATATATATATATATATATATATATATATATATATATATATATATATATATATATATATATATATATATATATATATTGATTGAAGATTTCAAACGTTAATTACCTTTTTAAGACACACCTTCCACTGTGTCTTTTCTTTTTCTCGCTTTCTTTCTTTAAAGGATTACAAACTTTAAAGGAAAACAAACTTCAATGATGTTTAATATTCTGGAGCTCCTTCGAAATTTGTTTACTTTTCACAGGTGTCTCATTTTCACTGTATTTAATACGTTTCACATATCTGGGATGGTTCCACTCATGTTGCTCTTGAAAAGATAGAGTATTAGTCTTATCAGTTCTTTAACACTAATTCACTCCAATCTCTTTCGCACGTTAAATTTCTATTACTTTCCATTCTATCACTCAATGCAACAGCAGTTCTCTTTTGAACTCTACTATCGCATACCTCCTTCAATAAAACAGGATAGTGAGACACGTCTTCCTACAGTCTATTTTATTTTTCTGTCGAGGAAATTTCTAGAGGAAGTGAGGAAGGTTGAATAAAGATAGTAACTTTAAATCTTCTATCATGATACCTTGAAAATATGAACAATTTCAATTATATATATATATATATATATATATATATATATATATATATATATATATATATATATATATATATATATATATATATATATATATATATATATATATATATATATATATATATATATATATATACATATATATATATTATAAAATCTGACAAACAGATGATTATTTCAGGATACATCAACATCAGTGCGGTGCTCACCAGAGGCCACACCGCGCACCGCACCACACCGCACCGCACCAAAATGACAGCACCACGCACCGCACCACACCGCACCGCACCGCACCTTACCGCACTTTACCGCACCAAAATGACAGCACCACGCACCGCACCGCACCCGGTGCGTCGGCCAACCCTAATATATATATATATATATATATATATATATATATATATATATATATATATATATATATATATATATATATATATATATATATATATATATATATATATATATATATATATATATATATATTTATATATATATATATTATTTAACTATATTTGCTGTATAAATATTAATTATATCTTTTAAGATTTGACGAATGTGCAAAATTTCGATTAATTATAAAAAAGAAATAAGAACTTAAGTTCAAATTTAAAAAGGAAAACAAATTTTATGAACGAAAAGAAATTTAAAAGAAAGAAATGAAAAGCTTTATTTTAAAATTTGGATCATATTTTCAGTACCTTTATTTTTAATAAAATATACCTAATTTAAGAGTTTACCACATATGTACTGAAATGTAGCGCCAGCAACGGATTTTTAAAGTAAAATTATTATTATTATTATTATTATTATTATTATTATTATTATTATTATTATTATTATCTTATAATAATAATGTATATTATTATTGTAAATTATTATTATCCTCATTATTATTATTATTATTATTATTATTATTATTATTATTATTATTTATTAGGGGGTTATAAATTAATTATATAAATATTTTATTTGTTTGTTTTTATGTTTCTTTTTTGTTGTTGATCGCTCCCAAAAGATTTTCTTTCTTTGCTGAACCTTATTCAATTATTTTGAGGAGATAATTTCATTTTCTTTTTTGTTACGACTTTCACAGCCTTTTAAAAGGAACAAAAGAGAAGAGCTCACTTTATATCTACTATTTTTTTTATTTTATCAAATTTACTTCTTTTTATGGAAAAGTAAACCATTTTTTAGTTAATTTGTTTTAGCAATTATATATATATATATATATATATATATATATATATATATATATATATATATATATATATATATATATATATATATATATATATATATATATATATATATATATATATATATATATATATATATATATATACATATATATATAGTGTTCATTTTTATAAAATAGTTAACCCAAAAAATTTTAAAGATACTTTTCCCCTACATTTCAATTTTACGCTTAAAAGCAATTTGCGAGCTAAAAATCCTTGAAGGGTAAACCATTTTAAAATATTATTTTTAAATGTAAAATACATTTCTTTTATAAAATATTAAATTAAATTTTTAATAAAAAATTGTTAGTGTTCAAAACTTCGATTCTAATGTAAAATAATATGTATTATATAAATATATGATTAAATAATACTTTAGAATTAAAATAAATAAAATTTTGTATGTTATTTCAATATTAATTTGTAGAACTTTTATAATAATGACTTTGTAAGCAATTTTTGTTAAAAATAGAGGAACTAAATAAAGCGAAGAACAGAGATAATTTAGCCAGAAGGAAGAAGAAGCAGAAACAGCAGCAGCACCAAGAAGATGAAATCCCAATAAAAGAAGAACTCGCCCACAGAAGAGCCACCTCCAAGAACTGTGTATAGATAGTTTGACAGTTTTTATGTCCTCGACTATCTAACACAGCAAATGGCTCAGAAACAACTATCCAGGGATCAAGAAGAAGCTGTTGCTGTTACCTCCCTTTGCCCTTCCCTCGAAGCGGCAATACACAACTGAGGAAGCTGGCTGCTAAATGGGTGGCCATTTACAAGTTGGGCCTACCAGCCCAACCACTGACCCAGCGATTCGTCCAAAAGTTCGGCCTACCAACCGAACTCGCTTCAACTTCGGGACCAGATTTATTGGACAACAAGGACTACGCTGCATGTCATCATGGCTTCTCACTACCAACAGCTACCTCAAGAACAAGAAGAACAAAGTCATCTCTGCTGCAAGAATGGAATGGAGCCGCCCACCTTCTCCGTAACCTCCATTCAAACGTGGATTCTTGTCCTTACAACAAGAACACAATACCACAAGAACCACGTACTCCTCCTCCTCAAGAAGCCTAACTTCATTTACCAAATTCTTCTGGCTCAATTGAATTCAACTCAACTTAAAAAATAACGGACAGCAGCTAGACGTCTTTTGGAGCAATTCTACACCGGATGCTTTACGGTCAATTTGTCCCTTTGGATTTCTGCTGCAAAGAAGTTATAAACAACCTACAAAGAAAAACCTACAAAGAATGCACATATAACAACTAACTTCGAAAGTGACTCTTCCTACTACTCAAACCGCTCCTTTCTGCAAACAAAGAGTAATCGTCCTCCAATACATCACATCAACAAAAGGAAGAAAACATCGTAGCAGATACTTTTGTCCCGCATTTTTCGGTAACAGTAGAAGCTATCGATGTACCTGATGTTCCTACCTCTGATGCACCTGATGTTCCTACTACGACGACGACTCTACATCCAGTGGTTCCTATTCTCAAGAGTACACTTTCCAGAAGAAACCCCCTCCGTCGAGTACGCTTCCGTGAAGATGTTCACTCCGTGTC
>SEYY01002294.1:12500-22629 GCA_009176605.1 Armadillidium nasatum | reverse complement strand
AGTGGCTCAATAAAGGTGTACCCAAGATGTAGGAAGACCAGAGATTTTCATGAATGACTCTGTGGTCTCTGAGTTCTTCAAATGAGAAATACACATAATTATTTTTCCTTACTGTTGAAATGACTCTCTAAGAAAGTTGTTTACTCTTCTTTGTACGTGTCAATACATAGTAAATAATACATTTGATGCAATGATCATGACATCTATGTGAAGAAAGATTAAAAAATTTGAATTCTCCAAAATTTTTCTGTCTGAAAGAAGAAAAAAATTAAAGAAGGCTGAGCTGAAAAACCAAGTGATCAAAAAAAACAAAAAAACAAAAACAAACAAACAAACTGGGAAGCTACGTATTCAACAATCAAGATGGTGGACGGATGAATTCATAATGTCAAAATTAACCAGTGCCGTAACGTCACAGTGGCAGGTGTGAGTGTGTGCATATAAGTGAGAGCGTGTGAGCAAGCGCACATGTGTGTGAAGTTATCATCGAAGGCGCTTTTCATCATTGCAATGCTGGAAAATGTCACTGCAATAAGACCTTACTCTCAGTGTCTGCTGTCGCTTACACTAGCACTCCCCTCCTACCGATTGGGCTTGACATAAGTAAGGGTGGCAGGTTCCGTTTCTAGAAAATTCTAGAAATAGCTCAAGAAAAAGAATCTGAACCGGAAGTAAAAACCAAAAGTTCCACTGCAAAACCGCATGGAAAATTGCAAATGCTACCGAAAAAACACAACTAAAGATAAAAACCACAAAAAGTTCCCCGAAGTTCCTGAAGGGAGTGGTTTCCCCTCATTTCTCATCAAATTATGCTCGAAAATACGATGAATAAAAAGAGTGAAAATTTTTAAATCAGTGCCAACTGATATTGGCACTGTCCACAAAATTACTCCTTTACTATATATATATATATATATATATATATATTATATATATATATATATATATATATATATATATATATATATATATATATATATTATTATATATATTTTTTTTTTTTTTTTTTTTTTTTTTTTTTTTTTTTTTTTTTTTTTTTTTTTTTTTTTTTTTTTTTTTTTTTTTTTTTTTTTTTTTTTTTTTTTTTTTTTTTTTTTTTTTTTTTTTTTTTTTATAAATAAAATAATTTTAACTTGCAAGTATATGATAAGGGGACTTGCAAAATGAGTGATATCATGAGTTTTAGTATACCAACTAACTTGTAGGAGACAAGTGAGCATGCGTACGTATGTTTGTAAGACGAACAATTTTTGTACAATTTTAGGGTAAACGCACTGTTCATATAGCTGACTCCTCTTTTCTCTTCCTCGCTAATCCATGAGATAAAAGAAAAATATGTCATATACGAGAATGATAAAGAGCTTAGTCTTCCTAAATATTTTACAGCCCAATTTAAATGGGAACGAGGGACATTGAAATTTGAGATAGTAAGAATAAGATTTCTTTAATTGTAAGTATAAGTATTCTCAAAAGTGGGAGAAGAGGGTATTAGGGGAAATTGAGAATTGAGAGAGGGGTGATTTGAAGCTTAAAAATTACTCTGGTTAAGGTGCTGTTCAATGTATATATTGTTCATGCGTATGGCTGAAGGAATATGTGAGTGTGTCTGAGTATGTGTGTGTTTTTGGGTATGGGTAAAAGATGTGCCCTTATATACTTTACATGTTTTAGTATTTTCTTTCAAAAATAAAGATAAATTTTAATAAAAATATTTTTTTTTTTTTAAACATTTTAAAATTTTTATAGAAATATTTTTTTCGAGATTCTTCAAAAGAAAATTGAAAATAAAAATTTCCTAGAAAAGTTTTAATTGAAAATAAAAATTACAAGAGTTATAGTTTGAAAAAATATAGAAAATGTAAAATAAGGTAGTTTAAATTTTTTTTTTCAAATACCATAACTTAAAAGAAATAAAAAAAGATATAAAAAGGAAATAATTTAAAAATAACTTTAAGTTACAACTTGAAGATTCTTGGAGATGTATTCAGCATCATAGTGCCATTAAGGAAAGAGACTTATGAGCCACGAGAAAGAAATTATATGCATAATATTAACTAATAATGTCATAGCATGAAAAAAATCACAATAGTAGACTGATTTGTTATGCAATAAGAATTTTTTATTTATGAATACATTAAGTTTTGTCACAGAATAGTTTCGCGTATATGTTATGCGTCACATAAGGGGAGTCATAAGCAGGAAATATCAGGACTTGGGCACTGGTTGGCTGCGACAAAAATATCCTCACGTTACAGATACATGCTTGTTTTACATATACTTACTAGATAATGTTCAGAGGTATGTTAAATATACGAAATGAAACAGTTTCTGGTAACTTTATACCGGATATATTATTTAAATATATAAAAGAAAAATAAAAGACAAAGGGCGGAACGCCAGTTTTCTGTATATTTATTTACTGTATATTTCTGTATATTAAATATTTAAAACGCTTCTTGATAATTCAAACTGTCATATATTTAGTATCAAAGTAATGCGATATCTTAATAGATAATGTTCAATTGGTATGCTAATATATGAAATGAAGAAGTTTCTAGCAACTTTATACCTGATATATTTATTAAATATATAAAAGATAAATAAAAGACAATAGAGCTGAAAGCCAGTTTTGTGTTTTTTTTTATTTATTTATTTATTTATGTATTAAATATTTAAAAAACCATTTGATAATTCAAACTGGCATATATTTAGTAATAAAGAAATGTCTGGCATCTCATTGCCCCAATATACTGTGCTGCCTGTCTGGGAAATAATAAAAACTGCCCGTTACCTCTTTGTCGTATATGCTTATATATTTATATCACGAGGATGTATGTGTGTATGCTCTCTTGCATCTTTTCTATCTGAGAAGTATTTCTGCAAAAATAATAATAATAATAATAATAATAATAATAATAATAATAATAATAATAATAATAATAATAATAATAATAATAATAATAATAATAATAATAATAATAATAATAATAATAATATATAATAATAATAATAATAATAATAATAATAATAATAATAATAATAATAATAATAATAATAATAATACGATAAAGAAATTTATTTAATGAGAGTAGTTATTTTAATATATTTAAAAATATTATGTAATAACAGTGATTATACAAGTTTTATATAAAATATCATGTAATAAATTCTTACGATATATTTCATAAGGAAGGGTTGATTATATAATCAACAAAGTAGCAATTTATCCCAATTCTCAAATTAAAAAGATGCGAAGGAGGGAAAAAGTTGTTTTAATTAAATATATTTTTTTCTAAGGAATGAATCAGTTTGGCTCTTTGGTAATATCATTGATTTTCATTCATGAGGACACGCATTCGAATCTCGGTTTCGATAGTTTATTCAGCTTGATTTTCATTCAATAGATGGACCTGAAATGGAGTTAAGAAAAAGGTGGGAAAATCCAAGACAACGCGATCAAATAGAAGATGGCGGAAACTACGTGATCAAATCCAAGATGGCGGATACCACATGATCAAGATTGGGGAAACCACTCTGTCAATTTGAAGACGACGGAAAAGCTACGTTTCAAAAAAAATCTAGATGGCGGATGGATGACGTCATGGTGTTAAGATGATCCAGTGCCGTTTATAAGCTACCTCCCAAATTCAAGAACTCTCTTATTGATAAAGTGAAAAATAATTACCCTAGTATCCTAGATGTGCTTATTCATTCTCCAACTTTAAAAAACAAAACGCCTGGAGCTCGGGCAAAAACCACAGCATCATCCTACGCATGGTAATAACTATAAGAATACTAGATATGCTAAGCATACTACTACTACTAATACTACTAATAATAATAATAATAATAATAATAATAATAATAATAATAATAATAATAATAATAATAATAATAATAATAATAATAATAATAATAATAATAATAATAATAATAATAATAATAATAATAATAATAATAATAATATTATAATATAATGATGTGTAATATTAATAATAATAAAAATAAATATAATTAATAACAATAATAAAATATAATAATAATAATAATAATAATAAATAATAATAATAATATAATAATAATAATAATTCTTCTTCTTCTTCTTCTTCTTCTTATTATTATTATTATTATTATTATTATTATTATTATTATTATTATTATTATTATTATTATTATTATTATTATTATTATTATTATTATTAATTATTTATATTATAAAATAAAAAAAGAAGAAGAAGAAGAAGAAGATGAAGAAGAACTACAGAACTACAGAACACTGACTAAGCAAAGACTTTACAGTCCACTCAAGGCTAGTTGCTAAATGTTCAGTAGTCGTAGAAGACACTATAAATACAGCTCCTGGATATCTTAATAGATTTATATTTAGCCTTACTTAATTAAATGATTTCATCATTTCTTGTTCACAAATAATAAAGTACTAAGTCTTGCAAACTATACGCTCATAGACCAATTTCCTTAAAATGTATATCCAATTTCTTCTTGAATGATTCGATGTTGTCGCTGTTCACTATTTGATGAGAAAGACTATTCCATATTTTCAATCACGTCGTACGTAAAAAAATTCTTTGCTATGTTTGTTTGAAATCGCTTGTGAGACAGCTTGTGTCCGTTACTACGTGTTAAATAATCATTATTAAACTATGCAATCATAGACCAATTTGCTTAAAATGTGCATCCAATTTCTTCTTGAATGATTCGATGTTGTCGTTGTTCACTATTTGATGAGAAAGACTATTCCATTTTTCAATCACGTCGTACGTAAAAAAATTCTTTGCTATGTTTGTTTGAAATCGCTTGTGAGATAGCTTGTGTCCGTTACTACGTGTTAGGTCATTCAAGTCGTACCGAAAGTATTGCTTATAATCAACGTTGTCAAATTTATTTAGAATTTTAAATACTTCTATTAATTTTCCTCTCAATCTTCTTGTTTCTAGAGAATATATGTCTAGTTCTCCTAAACGTTGCACATACGATTTACCTCTCAATTCTGGTATTATTTAGTTGCCCTTTTTTGAATCCTTTCGATTTTATCTAAGTCTTTTTTGAGATATGGACTCCAAAACTGTACCGCGTATTCCAGATAAGGTCTAACTAATGATTTATACAGAGGAAGTATTATATTTTTAGATTTATATTCAAAATTTCTTAGCAATGAAACCTAAAGCTTTATTAGCCTTCTTAACAGATCAAGACACTGTTTTGCAAAATTTAAATCCTTACTGATTAATATTCCAAGATCCTTTTCCTCACCGACAACTTTGATATATGAGTCACCTATAACATAGTTATATTCGATATTCCTGCTACCAAAATGTAAAACCTTACATTTATCATATTAAATTTCATTTGCCATGTTTTTGACCAATTGACTATTTTATTCAAATCACTTTGGAGTACTTGATAATCTTTTTCGCAAGTTATGCGATTTCCAATTTTTGTATCGTCTGCAAATTTCGAAATATTACTTAATACATTTTCATCTATGTCATTTACATATACAATAAAGAGTATTGGGCCCAGGACAGATCCTTGAGGCACACCACTGATAATATTCACCCATTCTGAGCATGCATTCGCCATTAATTACGACACGTTGAAGAAGAAGAAGAAGAAGAAGAAGAAGAAGAAGAAGAAGAAGAAGAAGAAGAGAAGAAGAAGAAGAAGAAGAAAGAAGAAGAAGAAGAAGAAGAAGAAGAAGAAGAAGAAGAAGAAGAAGAAGAAGAAGAAGAAGAAGAAGAAGAAAGAAGAAGAAGAAGAAGAAGAAGAAGAAGAAGAAGAAGAAAGAAGAAGAAGAAGAAGAAGAAGAAGAAGAAGAAGAAGAAGAAGAAGAAAGAAGAAGAAGAAGAAGAAGAAGAAGAAGAAGAAGAAGAAGAAGAAGAAGAAGAAGAAGAAGAAGAAGAAGAAGAAGAAGAAGAAAGAAGAAAGAAGAAGAAGAAGAAGAAGAAGAAGAAGAAGAAGAAGAAGAAGAAGAAGAAGAAGAAGAAGAAGAAGTAAGAAGAAGAAGAAGAAGAAGAAGAAGAAGAAGAAGAAGAAGAAGAAGAAGAAGAAGAAGAAGAAGAAGAAGAAGAAGAAGAAGAAGAAGAAAAAGAAAAAGAACACAATAATGGTTATAAGTATAATAAATTTATAAATAACAATAGTGGTAGAGAAAATAAAAGTAATAGTGGTAATGATAAATTTTCTCGTAATTGTCAACCTAAGACTACGCTAGAAAACTCTAAAACTTCCCAAAGATCTTCAAAATTTAATGTTCCTTTTAAAAACAACGCATCCACTCATTATTTTACTAGTAAATTTTGTAATGTGGGTGGTCACACTATGAATAAATGGCCAGCTTATTCGGATATTGAATACAGGCTTCAGCGGTGTTATCAGTTGAATTTTGTAGATTTTGTTGTTGTGCTAAGAATGCGACAAAAGATTGTCATGGTAATTATGATAACTTTTTAGAATACGCTTGCATGTACTTTAACTTTAAACCCACATATCTGCGTTTTATGAAAAGGGGAATTCAGAAAAAGTCTGATGGTCAGAACAAGTTTTATCTTTGTTATACTTGGGAACGAATCTATCTTTTCCATTTGTATAAATTACTTTGCATCATGGACGTAGACAATGTAAGTTTTAGGATTTTTAGATACAGGATCTGAGCCTAGTTATGTTAGCTCAAAATTAGGAAAACAACTTTTAGATTTAAAGTCACTGCATAATGTCAGTTATGTTGTGCATAGCTTTATTGCTATTGAAAAAAAAATCCTTCTTTCTTAGCTTTTTTGACATTGTTAGAAAGAAGCGTGTGTGAGAATGAATGAATGACTCATCCTTTTTTCTTATGCGTTTGAATTCTAACTTACTACAATTGAATTCTAGATTTGAAGTGAATGATATATTAGCAGACTATGGTTGCCCTGAAGAAAAAGTGTTAGGTTATCGTTATCATTTAGAAAAAAATACCCTAAGTGTTGCAAAACTTTATTATGATATCAGTGCTAAAACAAAAGGACTAATTTTTTCCTGCCATTTTCTCTGTTTTTGACCCTGTAGGTCTTATTTTACCTTTTACTTTTAGATTAAAAATTTTAATGCACCATATATGGAACTTGAACCCTAAGGTTGTCTGTGGTACCCTTTTTTGAGCATGGAGATTATTGATGAGTGGAAAAGAGTTGCTTATACTCTTAATGAAGCTTATAAGATATATTTTTAAAAGAATGGTTCTAAGCAAGTACAATGAATATGGTGTTTACATTTTTTGTGACAGCTCCAAAAACATTATATGGGTTTTATTATTTATGCTTGTTGTGATGGCCTATCTGATTTAATTTTTGCAAAAGCAAAAATGGCCCTTCTATAAAAGAGTTGAGTATTCCTTGCTTTGAGCTTATGTCTGTGGTACTTGCATTTAAGTGTTTTTCCAACATATTATTCTCATTTGAAGATATGAACTTTAAGTTTGTGAATATAGTTCTAGATATAAAGTAGTACTTTCTTGGCTATTAACAAGTAACCCTAGAGGCAAATCTAAAATGGTAAAAAATAGTCTTAAAGATATGAAGATGGCAAAAAATGAGTTGATTTCTGAATTTTAGTTACTTATCAATTTTAAGTACACTGATACTAAAAGTAACCCTGCTGATTTGTTGACAAAAGTTGCAACATTTAAAACGTTCAAAGAGATTAAACATTTTTTGGAGAATGGACATCCATTTTTATCTAACAAATCTGTTTATTGACCAGTGTATAAATTGATGAGCATTCTTTCTACTGCAAAATTAAATTGTCTGCCTATCCCATCAAAGATAAAGTTGTTTACGGAATTGAAAAATTTTCTGATCTTAATAAACTGATAAGACTAACCTCATATCTTTTAAAATGTATCTTTATCGAAGTAGTGATGCAGATCCTACTAAATATGCTTTACTATTTTGAGTCAAGAGCGTGCAACCTGTATGTTTTAAAAAGAGCAATGGATTTACTGAAAGCAACAATAATTTTGACCCTGTTCTTTCTCTACTTAAACACTTTGATCTTATTCTGGATAATAAGTGATATTCTCAGCTCTCATGGCAGAATTTCAAAGCCACTTCATTTTGAATTTGGTATTTGCAATTCAATTTTATTGGCAAAAGCATCATTTTAAGCGTTTAAATATTTTGAATGGGCATTTCAAAGTTCAGTATCTTGGGATCCAAACTACATTAAACTATGATAGAAATATGGGATTTTGAATATCTCAAGCCAGGGAAACTGTTAACACAATTTTGTGTTCGTGTTTCATATGCATTACCCTAAGTTGACCAACTTGCCAAAAAGAACCAACTAACCTTGATTAAAATATTCAATCATGTGGAAGTTGAATTTACTGTTCATGTTTCGGTTAAGGACACAGAAGGTGCCAATGAAAAGAAGATGTATATTTTACATTTTATATATTTAAATATCAAGGCTCTTCATATGAAACTTTTTCCTGATATGACCACTGAAAATTTCCATCTTGGACTTCAAAGTTTTTGCAACAGATCCATTATCCCTTCTCACTTATACTCTGATAATAATGCACGTGTATTTGTAAAAGGATATATCCTTAGCATTGGTGTAACTAGGAAATTTTTCTGAGGGGAACCATGGCCTCCCCTCTACCAGAGAATATCAGTTAGTCTGTTTTGGTTTTCTTTTTAACTTTAATCATATATATATATATATATATATATATATATATATATATTATATATATATATATATATATATATATATATATATATATATATATATTTCAGTTATGACCATCACTCAAATGCAGAGTTTTAATCAAGGAGGAGATGTTAAAATAATTGTGAAAACATCAAGAGTAAATATCAAGTATAATTTCCACATAGCGCAAGTTTGGCAAGTGATTATTATAGATATGAGTTTTAAATTGAAGGATATTAAATTTGGAGGGAATTGGCTGGACAGAAAGAATCGCCACAACGAGAAGGTATGAATCAATTGCTAGTTTCTACGCAAACTCATGTGAAGTCACTAAACCCCTTATGCAACCAGGACCCCGATGAAAAGAAACAATGCAGTAACGTTATGTCAATGAGATAAAGGGTCGTGTAAATTGGAAAATACGAAACAGTTGATAAGTCTTTTTTTCCTTTGACCAGATATTATCAAATAGAAAGATAAAACCCGAACCACTTTTATGCCTCATATTATCGGCGTGTGAAAGGATAGAGTTAGTTGAGCAACTCAGAAGATCATTAATGAAAAGTAGGAGTAGGGCAATAGGTAAGACACAATCCTGTGGAGCACCATTGTTAACAAGACAAGAAAAATTTGCCCCATCAGCAACAGCTGATTTGAGACGATTAAAAAGAAAACTAGGCATTAGTAAGCAATGGGGATGAAACCTAAAAGAGGTGAAATTGGAAAGCAGAGCTTCATGTGATAAACCTCATAGCCAGACAAAAGTGTTGGATATGTCAAGCGTTTCCCACCTATGTAATTTGCTATTGAGAGGAATTGAAGGTTTTATTCCCTTTATTATTTTATCATCCTAATTTGCATTAGGTGGGAATTGTAAAGTACGCCTGTATATCTGTGGTAGTTCCATACGTATAGTTCTTCTCGAAAAGGTAGAATCTAGGTTTTTCGTCTTAGAAAATCTTTTTCGTCCTTAGAAAATTTTTTTCTTTTACAATCTCTCTTGTTTTTGCGTCACTCACACTATATTATCACTATTGCAATGGCCACTGCTCTTCTGAAATCTTACGTCGTATTCCATATGCATTAATTAAGAAGGGCTGCTGCGACACGACTTTGTACACAGTCTCATCCTTTCTCTGACCTTAGACAGACTTAACCGCTATTTTCAATCTTACATGAACTCTACTGGTAAAGTATGGAACAAACTCACTTTATCTGTTTTCACAACTTCCTTTGTCTTGCACACTTTTAAACACCGTGCATGGGGCGATGTCGGTCATTTACGACCAGATTTATGGTGTTTCCCTGTGCAGTAAATCTGGTCGTTAATGACCGACATCTCCCCATACACGGTATTAATTCAGTAGCTTTCTGACCTTTACTCACCAGAGGATAAATATGTATGTATATATATATA
>SEYY01002294.1:0-5000 GCA_009176605.1 Armadillidium nasatum | reverse complement strand
ACCAAATAAAAATCTTTATCATATTATAACGTCATATATTACTCATTACGACGTCATCAGCATCACATGATTTTTAATCCGGTAGAGTAGAATTCCAATTCGGAATACGCATAAGCCCGAATGCCGTATTCGCGAAGAACCCTCTGACGCATATTTGGTGGCAAAATTTGCGAACACATATGCACACCCATTTTATATTTAAATAAATAAATATATATGTCATCTAGTTGCCGCTATATATATATATATATATATATATATATATATATATATATATATATATATATATATATATATATATATATATATATATATATATATATATATATATATATATATATATATATATTTTTTTATGTCTCCTCCGGTGGGCAAAGGCCAGGAGGCCTACCAAATTCCACCGGAGCCGGGAAAGGTCAATCAGATTCGGGGTCGCTATGGCCGACGTGACCCGATACACGGCGTTTAAAAGTGTGCAAGTCAAAGGAAGTTGGGAAAACAGATAAAGGGAGTGTGTTCCAGACTTTACCAGTAGAGTATATGTAAGATTGAGCATAGCGGTTAAGTCTGGGGTCGGAGAGTTGGACAGAGAAAGGATGAGACTGTGTAGAAAGTCGTGTGTCGCACGAGCCTTCTCAATGGAGGAGGTATGCGACGTGAGAGTTCAGAAGAGCAGTGTCCTGTTGTAATAGCGATAGTAAAGAGAGAGTGACGCAACAATTCGACGGGCAGAAAGAGATTGGAGAGAGTTAGTAAGAGCAGGAGAGTTGATAAGACGAAAAGCCCTAGACTCCACCTTTCTCAAGAGCTGAGCTGTATGTGTGGAACCACCCCAGATGTGCGAGGCGTACTCCATACAGGGGCGAACAACACCCCTATACAGAGCAAGCAACTGGGGTGGCGTGAAGAAATACTGAAGGCGCCTCAGAACACCCAACCTCTTAGAAGCTTGTTTAGAAAGAGAAGTAATGTGATCTTTCCAAGAAAGATCACGAGAAAAAGAAACACCGAGAATATTGAGAACAGATGAAGGTTTGAGTTGAGTGTTTTCGAAGAAGATGTCATAGTTGTGTGGAAGATTGTGTCGAGTAGAGAGATGGAGGAATTGAGTTTTTGAGGCATTGAAAACAACCATGTTTTCTCTGCCCCAATTTGAAATGAGAGATAGATCAGAGGTCAGTTGCTCCAAGGCAATCCTTCTTGCGTCTAATAACTGCTGTTGGGAGGGACGTCTTTCAAATTGAAAGGAATAATGAAGGGTGGAGTCATCAGCATAGGAGTGTATAGGAGACGAAGTAATAGAGAGAAGGTCATTAATGAAAATTAGAAAAAGAGTTGGAGAAAGGACAGATCCTTGAGGAACACCACTATTTATAGTTTTATAGGAGAGAACGGTGGCCGTCTACAACAGCTGCTATAGAACGACCAGAAAGGAAATTAGATAGGAGGTCACAGAGAGAAGGATAGATTCCGAAAGAGGGAAGTTTGGAAATCAAAGCTTTGTGCCAGACTCTATCGAAAGGCTTTCGATATGTCCAGCGCCACAGCGAAAGATTCACCGAAACCCCGAAGAGCGGAGGACCAAGAGTCAGAAAGAAGGGAAAGAAGATCACCAGTAGAACGTTTCTTACGAAAGCCATACTGGCGATCAGAGATAAGATTAGAAGAATTGAGATGTTTCCAAATCTTCCTGTTAAGGATAGATTCGAAAACTTTAGAAAGAACGGAGGTTAAAGAAATTGGACGGATAGTTAGAGGGTTGAGAAGGGGTCCCCCTTCTTCGGCACAGGTTGAATGAGCGCACGTTTCCAGCAAGAAGGGAAGGTCGAAGTAGAAAGGCAAAGACGAAATAGTTTACCAAGGCAGGGTGCAAGCTCGGAAGCACAAGTTTTGAGAACCGCAGGAGGAATACCATCAGGACCGTACGCCTTCTTAGTGTTAAGCTCAGAGAGAGAGCAGAAATGACATCTTTAGAAGAAATTACAATTTTAGGCATAAATGAGTTGGAGGGGGTTGAAGGAGGAGGAATAGCTCCGGAATCGTCTAAGGTTGAATTAGAGGCAAAAGTTTGAGCAAAGAGTTCAGCTTTAGTAGAAGGTAAAATGGCAGTTGTGCCATCAGAAGAGACTAGAGGAGGGAAAGAGGAAGAAGCAAAGTTAGAGTTGACATTTTTTGCGAAATGCCAGAAAGGGCGAGAAGAAGAGGAACCAGAAAGATTATTGCATTTTGCGGCGGAGAAAAGAGTTTTTGGTATCTCGAAGAATAGATTTTGCACGATTCCGGGATGAAATATAAGTTGCATGAGTTTCAGGAGTTTGAAGACGACGGTAATCCTGAAGGCAGCATCCCTGCGGCGGATAGCACGAGAACAAGCAGAGTTAAACCAAGGTTTGTTAGGTTTAGTAGAAGGGAAAGAATATGGAATGTACGCCTCCATGCCAGAGAGAATCACCTCGGTTATGCGCTCTGCACACTCCGAGGGACCCCTCCCACGAAAGCAATAATCATTCCATGGGAAATCAGAGAAGTACAACCGCAAGTCCTGACCAGTTAGCAGCACCGAAGTTGCCGTAGAAGGGGGCCGTTCTTGCGGAAGACTTGAAGAGACAGAACAAGATACGGAGATAAGAAGGTGATCGGATGAACCCAGAGGAGGAAAGAGTTTAACAGTATAAGGAGAAGGATTAGAAGTTAAGAAAAGATCAAGTATGTTGGGTTCATCACCAAGACGGATCAGGGATACGGGTAGGGAGTTGCACCAACTGCTCAAGGTTGTTCTGGATAGAAAAGTTGAAGGCGAGTTCACCGGCTGGAGATTGAGAACTAGAGGAAAGCCATTGGCGGTGGTGAACATTGAAATCACCTAAAATGATGATTTCAGAGAAAGGAGAAGAAGAGAGAATGTGCTCTATTTTGGAGTTTAAATAGTCGAAGAATTTTAGCATAGTCAGTAGAATTAGGAGATAAATAGACAGAACAAATGAATTTAGTCGTAGAATTGCAAGAGAGCTTAAGCCATAAAGTAGAAAATTCATGAGACTCCAAATTAGAGACACGAGAGCAAATAACATCGTTGCGCACATATGCGCAACAACCGCCTTTGGCTGAAAATTGAGGATAGAGACAGTAGGAGGTAACAGAATAAGGTTTGCTGTCAGCACACTCAAGCACCTGAGTTTCGGTTAAGAATAAGAGAGATGAGGTTTAGAAGAAGAGAGATGGTGTTCGACAAAGGGAAATTAGAAAAAAGACCGCGAATGTTGCAGAAATTAATGAAAAAAGAAGACCGTGCATCAGGGCAAGCCGGACGCCGGGTCATGGCGGCACCATCCCCATCATCGGAGGCCGCCAACTCCCAAGTGATGATGGGGTGAGGGGTGGATGAGGGGCATTCTTTGGATGCCGCCCCTCTTGGCATCTCCGAGGCAGCTGATTTATGTTTCGCCATTTTTGATTTTATTTTAGGTAATTAATTTTTAAGTAAATGTAAAATGTAGGAAAATGTTTGGGTATGTAGGTAAAGGAGAGGCCACTCCGTAGAGACTGAGAAGGTGAAACGCGAAAAGGAACGAACCAAAGGGCAACGGAGTGAAACGGAATAGTCTAGCCCATCCTATCACTCCGTGGGGTTATGCCCAATGGGGGGTACTTGCATCGCTTCGGGAGCGCTACGTCCTCCCCCTATAAAGTATATATATATATATACTATATATATATATATATATATATATATATATATATATATATATATATATATATATATATATATATATATATATATATATATATATATATATATATATATATATATATATATATATATATATATATATATATATATATATATATATATATATATATCTGATTTCGATGTTTTTAATGACGTTATTACCAAAATGCATCGAATCCGATCGGAGATGGACATAGAGTCAGTGCCGAAATAAGATATCCCTTTTCCCAAGTTATATCTATGATAAGTTCTTATTAGCTTTATCCAATTCGATAGTAGATTCGCGCGAAAGCATTCAGACATATATCATAACAAATAAACAAATAACCGAAGTTGCACTTAGAATTTTTTATATATTTACCTACCTTTTGCTATACACTTAGAGAGGTGCCGGCAAATTTTTTGATTATTTCACAGATATAAAATATGAAATTTGCCAAAATTATACTTAAAAAATATCGAAACTTGAATTATTAAGCACCCATATATATATATATATATATATATATATATATATATATATATATATATATATATATATATATATATATATATATATATATATATATATATATATATATATATATATATATATATATATATATATATATATATATATATATATATATATATATATATATATATATATATATATATATATATATATATATATATATATATATATATATATATATATATATATATATATATATATATATATATATATATATATATATATATATATAGGGTATACGGTAAGGAGATTCAATATATAAATCACAGGTCTGCAACCAAAAACCTGCATAGGATTTTGTCAATTGTTTCCTGTAGATTTTTGCATGCTGAACACGAAAAATTAATTAAAAAGTTCTATCACGTAAGGTTTCTTTGAAAATTTTTCATCTAATTTAAAAGTTATGTAATCTTTCATTTCATTGAACAAATAATCTTTTGAGTTACCCTTGATTAACATTCTTGTTCATTAATCATTTTGTCGATTATGATGATCATATATATATATATATATATATATATATATATATATATATATATATATATATATATATATATATATATATATATATATATATATATATATATATATATATATATATATATATAATGTCTAAAGCATTTGCGCAGAATGCCGGTATATTCATTTTGGAAGAATTTGCGCTCCTTTTTATTTTATGCATCATTCCTAGTTCAGCATTCAAGCGTGCCAGTACAATTCTCTCAATGTTAAAAGTTTATACTCTTGCGATATGTC
>SEYY01002293.1:0-18473 GCA_009176605.1 Armadillidium nasatum | reverse complement strand
CTACTTCTTCAACCCCTTCAACTCATTTATGCCTAAAATTGTAATCTCTTTTAAAGATATCATTTCTGCTCTCTCTGAGCTTAACACTAAGAATGCGTATGGCCCTGATGATATTCTCCCTGTGGTTCTCAAAATTTGTTCTTCTGAGCTTGCACCCTGCCTTGGTAAACACTTTCTTCTTTGCCTTTCTGCTCCGACCTTCCCTTCTTGCTGGAAACGTGCTCCCATTCAACCTGTGTCGAAGAAGGGGGACCCCTTTCAACCCTCTGATTATCATCCAATTTCTTTAACGTCTATTCTTTCTAAAGTTTTCGAATATATCTTTAAGAGGAAAATTTGGAAACGCCTTAATACTTTTAATCTTATCTCTGGTCGCCAGTATGGCTTTCGTAAAGAACGTTCTACTGGTGATCTTCTTTTCCTACTTTCTGACTCTTGCTCTTCCGTTCTTCGAAGTTTCGGTGAATCTTTCTCTGTGGCGCTGCATTTCGAAAGCTTTCGATAGTGTCTGGCACAAAGCTTTGATTTCTAAACTTCCCTCTTTCGGAATTTATCCTTCTCTCTGGGACCTTCTCTCTAATTTCCTTTCCGGCCTTTCTATAGCAGCTATTTTAGACAACCACCGTTCTTCCTATAAATTTATAAATAGTAGTGTTCCTCAAGTATCTGTCCTATCTCCTATTCTTTTTCTAATTTTCATCAATGACCTTCTCTCTATTACTTCGTCTCCTATATACTCCTATGCCGATGACTCCATCCTTCATTACTCCTTTCAATTTGAAAGACGTCCCTAAGAACAGCAGTTGAATGATTCAAGAAGGATGGCCTTGGAGCAACTGACCTCTGATCTTTCTCGTATTTCAAATTGTGTCAGAGAAAATATGGTCGTTTTGAATACCTCAGAAACTTCTACTCGAAACAATCTTCCACACAACTATGATCTTCGAAAACACTCAATTCAAGCCTTCATCTTTTCTCAATATTCTTAGGTATTTCTTTTTCTCGTGATCTTTCTTAGAAATATCGCATTATTTCCCTCTCTAAACAAGCTTATAAAAGGTTGGGTGTTCTGAAGCACCTTCGTTCTTTTTTTACGCCAACCCAGTTAATTGAACAAAATAGGGGTGTTGTTCCCACCTCTATGAAGTAAACCTCTCCCATCTGGCGTGGTTTCACATATGTAGCTTTTCTCGAAAAGGTGGTCTAAGGCTTTTCATCTCATCAGTTCTCCTGCTCTTACTAACTCTCTCCAGTATCTTTATTCCCCTCGAATTCTTGCATCACTTTCTCTATACTATCGCAATTACAACGGACATTGCTCTTCTGAACTCTCACGTCGCATACCTCCTTTATTGAAATGGTTGTGCAACACGACTTTCTACACAGTCTCAGTCTTTCTCTGTCCAACTCTCCGACCCCAGACTTAACCGCTATGCTCACTCTTACATGTATTCTACTGGTAAGGTTGAACACACTTCCTTTATCTGTTTTCCCAACTTTTTTTTACTTGCACACTTTTAAACGCCGTGTATCTGGTCACGTTGGCCATTAGCGACTAGATTCCGAATGTTCCCCAACTATGGTGGAATTGGGTCACCAGAGGAGACATAAAATATGTATATACTGTATATATATATATATATATATATATATATATATATATATATATATATATATATATATATATATATATATATATATATATATATATATATATATATATATATATATATATATATATATATATATATATATATATATATATATATATATATATATATATATATATATATATATATATATATATATATATATATATATATATATATATATATATATATATATGAGAGAAAAAGAGAGAGCACTGAAAACGAGATAGTTATTTTGAGATTTCGTCCTAACTTCCATAATATACATCTGTTGCAAAATAAAGATCGTAGAACGATCTAAAAGATACATACGCCAATTTTTGCTCTACCTCTTTTCATTTAAGCCTTTCAAAATTTAACATTATTTTTAAATATATTTTACTTCGAAATTAAAAATGAGTGTGAGAGTAAAAATATGATTCGTGCATTAGTTTGTTTATATATATTTTATTCCTTATCGCAATGTGAATGAGATGCTGGTGTCAGATTTTCTGAGTCGCTTCAATAGTTTTTTGGAATTGAAGTTTGGAAATTAAGAGTGAGAATTGAAATATTATTTAAATATATTTCCTTGGGATTAAAATGAGAGTGAAAGGTAAAATATGAGGCCTGCAACTGTATTCTTATTTTATTTGTAATCCTTATGGCAATGTGAATGAGTTGATGGTTTCACATTTTCTGACTCTTTCAGTATTTTGAGTAATTGACCTTTGAATATTTGAAATTTTAAAAAATTTTGAACAATATTTTAAATTTAAAAAAATGAAAAAAATTGAACAATTCATTTTTTTAAATTTAAGAAGAAATTTTAAACGTAAAGGGAAATTTCTGGGAATTTTCATGAAATCATTTCAATAGAACTATAAAAGATCAATATATTATTCAATGCTATTTTTCCTTTCCAAAATACAGCCTCTCAAATTTTGAAAGACTTCACTTCAAAAAGTACAAATAGCTTTGAATGATGTATTAATATTTCCCATACAAATAGAAAAAGAGAGATATGAGATAGGACTATGTGAAGTGATTTTAGACGTAGATGTTGAAAATGTAACATCTCGGTACTTTTCCATTGTAATTTTTAGAAATGTTAAATTTATTAAAGAAGGACTGAAAATAAAAGATGTTAAGAGCCAGGATATTGTAAAGCATGGAAAAGATGCTTTTTATTGGGAAGAGTTTAAAGTAAAAAGAGGAAAATACGAATCTATTGATGATTTGTTTGGATTTTTTAACAGTAAATTTTTAATGAGTCGAATTTGCAGTGATTTATTTTTTCAAGTTAAAAAAGTACCTAATACGGAATATGAATTCGTAACTTTAAATTCAGTTATAGAAACTAACCTGAAAGACAAAAGATTATTTAGTCTTCATAAATCTCCATGGATGAAAAAGTGTATTTTTGTACCCGATGTATCATTTGAAGATATAAAAAGAAATGATTCAATAATACGTTCTATATTATATACTTTAATGATATATACGCCCAGTGTAAAAGAATATCTAGAGCGTAACGATGTAAAAGCGGATGCAGCAGCCTCCATACAACTCATATGTAAATCCTCAGACTTGTTTGAGGCTCCTGGCATGGCACATAAATATTCAGATATTGTTGATCATCAGTTTGTGGGGAATACAAAATCAACACTCTTACGAGTGATTCATATCCCTCCAGGAAGGAGAGTCATCACCTTTACCACAGTATATTACTTGCCCTTAAGTAAATCGTATCTAAACTCTAGACGGATTTATATAAGAGATGTGGAGGGGAACCCAAATCCATTTACTTTCGGACCTGCCCTGTGTAAAGTTCATATAAGGAAGAAGGCTCGATAAATAATAATACCAATAATAACAATAATAACAATAATAATATTAATAATAATAATAATAATAATAATAATAATAATAATAATAATAATAATAAAATGGAAGGAGAAAGAGTTTTAAGATGTTATAAAATGCAGAGAGAATACGGACTTGGAGGCTTTTTCGCCAAGTTAACTCTGTAGTAATGTCTGAAACTTTATTATTTGGATGTAAGTCCATAGAAGCTGTTGAAGGCAGAGTTAAATAAAAGTGATCTTCACTCTCCATTTTGATGACATAGAATGATTAATGTTTTCTTACTTCTGAAGTTTTTATATAACTGTTAAACTTTTCAGGGTACCCTTTCCATTTTACGAGATACATTTTATTTTTTCCTTTGCCCTTTGACTCTAATATTTTTTCTATTTTATAAATCTGGTTTGGGTCAAAAGGTATTTTCTTCACCTCTTGTTTGTATAATCCTCCCTTCACTGCTTCTCCATTTAAATCTTTAAGATAGTATAATTTTAAACCATTTTTTGGAAAATCTTTTATGTTTTCTACTTGAAAAACCTTCTGAGACCAGTTTGCTGTATATCCCTTCTTAATTGTTTCTGCTGATCTTGATACACGAACATAATCACATATTTTATTACCTGTTTTATCTTTTATTTCAGTTTCAATATTGTTTAATTCTGGTCTTGTTGATAATATTTCATGTGGTGTCCTCTTAATTGTACGGTGAAGTGAACGGTTATACGAGTATTCCAGGTCGTTTAAATAATCAGCCTCTTCCACTTCTCTCCTGATAGCTTAACCTCAATTCCTCCAGCTATAACCTTATCATTAAATAACCTTAATTTTACCCCCTAATACACATATTTCATCCATTCATATTTTTGAAATTTTACAACCAAGTAACTACAGACTACAACCTGTTTGACCAAATCTCAATTTCTTTATTTGTTAATATGTACTCACCTTGTTCACATTAGTTTAGTGTGCTTAATTTATAGTTAATATTTTTTTTTATCAATTTTTATTTTTATTTTTAGTTCAATTATTGATAATATTCTTGGTGTTATTAATTTGTTAAATTGTGTTTATAATTATCTCTTACATTTATACTGATATTTACTTATTTTATTTCATTTACAAATGATATTGATAATGGGTTTAGATAACCCGAAACGTCTATCGTAAGAACTGTTATTTATTTATTTCATATTGCCTTTAGCATCTATTATTAAAGCTTAATAAAATGATATCTTTTCCTGCATTGCTTGCAACATTATTTATTATTAAATTAAGGTTCCCTAGGAACAGACCTATTTCAACTATATATATATATAATATATATATATATATATATATATATATATATATATATATATATATATATATATATATATATATTACCTGAAAAAAAAATATTAGGACTAGTTTGAAAGGGGGCGGAGCATAGATGAAAAGTGGGTGGGGCTTAGGTTTGATAACCATCATCTATAAAATCTGGACTTCACCTGTATACTCATTCAGTTTGCCTCACACGCTAGCGAAGTGCACTTCTCTTCCAATTGCTCTGACTTTAGTTCCTTAGCAGTGTTATTGATCTTACAAAGCTTGAATATTTCATAGGTGGATACTACTATTACTACTACTATTACTACTAATATCACTATTACTACTGTTACTACTAATAATATTAATTTCCTCTTTTACAGATTTGTGACAATAGTAACATTCCAAAATGGGGCACATTTGTTTTAATTTCGATATCGTACAATGTATTCGGAAAATGTTTGGGGTAAGTAGTTTCATATTTTAGAGGTTTTTTTTTTTTATATTCAAACTTTTTAATTCGTTTTAACTTTTTTAATTTTGTAATTTTTAAAATTTTTAATTTGTTTTAATTTTTTTATTTTTAAAACTTTACATCGTTTAATTTTATTTTGAAATTTTTTTTGCATGTTTTACTACATATTGCTTCTAATTTTTATTTTATTTTAAAAACTTATTTTATGTTTTATTATATTTTGTTTTAAAAAGTTATTTTGTGCGTTTATATTCATGAACGTTCATTGATATATTTTAGATCCAGCCATTCTGCTGTGATGCTGATGCTTCAGGAGGTATCGAGGGAGATTGAAGATCCAATTGATAAAAGATGGACAGGGGTAATGATTCTGGTACCGATCCAGGCTATGCACCCGTGCAAGCCTTGGTTCCTCTAATCACCATCATAATGATGATGACACCGTAGCCTCTGTGGACGATAACGGGGGTGAACCTTGCAGTATCGTCGACGTCGACAACAACGAAGGAATTCCCATCCTTTATGATTCTGGGGCATCATCCTCTATTACTCCTGAAGGAAATAAACGTGGTGTAAGTGTTTTTCCTTAAGGGTCTGCTAAAAGAGCATGTTCGTCCTTTTTGGGGGGAGGGGTAAAATTATTAGTAAATATTTTCCTTTTTCATCAGTTTTATAGTAGAATCTATGCCGATTCCAAATCTGCAATCGGTTTTTTAAGTTCCAAGCAGTTCCTGAGAAAAAGGCTTTTAAAGTCACACATGTCGAATGACCTTGAACATGTTAAATGGGCGTATGCCATGCAATTTTTTTTTTTTTTTTTTTTTTTTTGCAACATTGGAGAGCTTGACCCCCCTCACCCACTTTGCCCCCTTTGCCCCCCCTTTTGCCCCTCATTTACCCCCCTTTTTTACACTCACCCCCTCAAAAATCATCCCATGAACGTACGTGAGCTCATTCAACATGTCAAAATTTTTCAATTGGTCCAAAATCTTTGCAAGTGCAGCAGCTGTGTTGTTCGTGCAATATATATATATATATATATATATATATATATATATATATATATATATATATATATATATATATATATATATATATATATATATATATATATATATATATATATATATATATACTATATATATATATATATATATATATATATATATATATATATATATATATATATATATATATATATATATATATATATATATATATATATATATATATATATATATATATATATATATATATATATATATATATATATATATATATATATATATATATATATATATATATATTATATATATATATATATATATATATATATATATATATATATATATATATATATATATATATATATATATATATATATATATATATATATATATATATATATATATATATATATATATATATATATATATATATATATATATATATATATATATATATATATATATATATATATATATATATATATATATATATATATATATAATATATATATATATATATATATATATATATATATATATATATATATATATATATATATATATATATATATATATATATAAAGGGTGGTTAAATTATATTGGCCGATGTTGAATTTGAACCACACCTAAACGTCAAGTTTTTTACTGCATTTCATTTGACTTTTTTCAATTTCAGACTTACTCAATTTGAACCATGGAAAGATACACAATGGAGCAACGTGTTAAAGTTATTCAGGCTTATTATGAAAATGGGCGTTCAAATCAAAATGCATATCGTGCACTTCGTGATTTTTTTGGTCAATTTAATCGTCCAAATGTGCGTACAATCGGAAAAATCGTGAAAAAATTTGAGCAAACCGGGTCTGTAGGAGATTTGAAAAGACCAGTGCATGCTCGTTCAGCTCGTACTGCAGAAAATATTGCTGCTGTTCGCGATAGTGTGGCTGAGGAGCCATCCACTTCAACTCGTCGTCGTGCCCAACAATTGCACCTCTCACGCTCGTCGTTGATGAACATTATGCATAAAGACTTGCATTTAAACGCTTACAAGGTGCAATTGACTCAAGAACTAAAGCCTCTTGACCATACAAAACGTCGTCAATGGTCAGAATGGTGGCAAGAAATGGCAACAGTGGATGATCAATTTTCGAGGAAAATCATCTTCAGTAATGAGGCACATTTTCACCTCAGTGGATTCCTCAATAAGCAGAATTGCCGCATTTGGGCGAATGCTAATCCAAGAGTGATTGTCGAAAAACCAATGCACCCACAAAGAGTGACTGTTTGGTGTGGTTTATGGGCTGGCGGCATCATCGGGCCGTATTTTTTCCAAAATGAGGCCGGTCAGGCAGTTACTGTGAATGGTGTTCGCTATCGTGAGATGATAACGAACTTTTTATGGCACGAATTGGAAGGTATGGATGTGGACGATATGTGGTTTCAACAGGACGGTGCCACTTGCCACACAGCTAACGAAACAATGGCTATTTTGCGCGACAAATTCAATGGCCGTGTTATCTCACGTGGTGGCGATGTCAATTGGCCGCCAAGATCATGTGATTTGACACCGTTGGACTTCTTTCTTTGGGGTTATTTGAAAGAAAAGGTGTACGTCGATAAAGCCAGCAACAATTCAAGAGCTAAAGGATGAGATAATTCGGCACATTAACGGCATAGAACCCCAATTATGCCTCAGCGTCATCGAAAATTTGGACCATCGGATGGAGGTGTGCCGCCGAGGTCGCGGCGGCCATTTGGCCGATATTTTGTTCCATACATAATTGAACCATACCATATTATCATAATAAAAAGAAGTGACAATAAATTCCTAAGTAATTTGTGTTTTATTCAAAATTAACATCAGCCCTTAAAATTTAACCACCCTTTATATATATATATATATATATATATATATATATATATATATATATATATATATATATATATATATATATATATATATATATATATATATATATATATATATATATTTCAGTGATGGATCGGATGTCATATTTTCTAATTTGCGGATGCGGATGCGGATGTTAATTTTGATGAGGATGCGCATGCGTATGCCATTACTAATATATATATATATATTATATATATATATATATATATATATATATATATATATATATATATATATATTACACATCACCACCACTCACGGGCAATACCCTATTCAAGGAGCAGGTGTCGAAAAATAAAAATTAAGGAGAAGAATAAAAATAATAATAAAAAAAATAACAATAGTTAAAGATAAAAACGATCCCTGTAGGACCCATCTAACGCAAATTTCTTAGGCGTGCGCAGACGCTGGCTTTAAAGAATTTGAGATTAAATTCAGCAGAAATTACAGAAGATGTGAGAGAATTCAACAGAACAGATATGGCAGGAAAGAAGGAGACACCATAGCGGACAAGCCTGGAGTTGCCTATGTCCACGCAAAATTGATGTGTAGACAATGCACCCCTTGTGCTACGAGGACGACGTAAAGGTTGAGGCATACGGGTGGATAGTTCCCTCGAGCATTTTCCGCTGTAGAAAGACAAGGCACCAACATCACGTCGCAAAGACAAAGAGTTAAGTGAATTAGAAAGAGCGGAACAGTTTATAAATCTTTTTAGCCTTTGACTCAACCCTATCCAAAAGACGGGTGAAACCTGAGCCACCCCAGATATGGGAGCAGTACTCCATACAAAGGCGGATGAGACCCTTGTATAATTGGAGTAACTGCTAGGAAGGAAAAAATTCTCGCAGTCTAAACAGAACTCCCAGCTTCTTTGAGGCTGCCCTAGCAACCAGTGTGATATGAGGTTTCCAAGACATTTTTTTTATTATGAGGAGACCAAGGATGTTTATATTGTCGACAGGAGAGATGGGGGAACCATGGAAAGAAATAGGAAAGTAAGAAGGCGTCTTTGAGAGGAAAATTTCTAGAAGTTGAGTTTTTAAAGAGTTGAATTTCACAAGGTTGAGACGACCACACTGGGAAATTCTATCCAGATATGCAATAATGGAATTGGAAAGATGAAGGCGAGATGCAATTCTAGATGCAAAGCAAGGAGCAGATTTGAAATGAGTAGAAGAATAGAGGGTTGAGTCATCGGCATATGAATGGATAGGGTTAGATGAACAGCTGAGAAGATCATTAATGAAAAGTAAGAATAGAGTAGGAGATAAGACAGAACTCTGAGGAACACCACTATTGACAGGAAAGGAAGAAGAAGTCACTCCATAAACAACAGCCGAAATGGAACGTTTAGAAAGAATGGTAGACATAAGCAAGCAATGAGAAGGAGGAAACCCAAAGGAGGGGAGCTTGGAAAGCAGTGACACATGCCATACCCGGTCAAATGCCTTAGATATGTCAAGCACCAGCAAGCAAGTCTGCCAATGGTCCCTAAGGACAGAAGACCATATATATGTAAGATAGGAAAGTATTCCACCAGTAGACCTTGAGCGTTGAAAGCCATACTGATGATCAGAAAGATGGGAATGAGATTCCAGATGATCCAAGAAGTGAGAGACAAGAAGGGTTTCAAAGATCTTAGACAGAATACAAGTGAGAGCTATAGGGCGATAGTTAAAAGGATCAGAGTGGCTACCTTTTTTTGGAATAGGTTGGATTAATGCGCGCTTCCAAAACTGAGGAAAACTACTACTATTAAGGCAAAGTGAAAAGTTGAACGGAGAGGAATGCTATCAGGGCCGCTTGCCATCCTAACGTTCATAGATTTCAGAAGCCCATGCACCTGATCAAAAGTAAATTGGAAAAACTGCCCTATCCCCAACACTTTTTCACTTTTCATTAATGACTTTCTTTGTTACTTCAACTCCTATCCACTCCTATGCCCATGACTCCAAATTTCATTATTTTTTTCAATTTGAAAGGAGCCCCTCTCAAAAGCAGTTAATAGACGGTTGGAGGAAAGCCTTGGAGCAACTGACCTCTGATCTATCTCGCATTTCAAATTGGGGCAGAGAAAACATCGTCGTTTTCAATGACACCAAAACAAAATTCCTCCATCTCTCTGCTCGACTCAATCTTCTAACATAAATATGATATCTTCTTCGAAAATACAAAACTCAAACTTTCATCTCTCCTTAATATTCCTTTTGTTTCTTCTTCTCGTGATCTCCCATGGAAAGCTCGCATTACTTCTCGTTTTGAAAAACTTCTTAGAGTTAGGTGTTCTAAATTTTGAGGCGCCTTCAGGAAAAATGGGATGGTTCTTTTAGTGCGACTGTGGGATCTAATGTTGGAGTAGGAAGGAGATACCAGTTCTGGGGGAAATACCTCTGTGCTCGTCACATCTAACTGACATTTGACGCGATGTGCTGCCAACATAGGTCCTAGAACAAGCACCACATGAATATTTATAGATATTAGACGAACGCAAAAGTGTGGGTAGTGGTTCTTTATATGATAGGAAAGAGCCTATGGAAGTCTAATTGTGGGAAGCTATTATGTAAGAGGTTGAGAAGATCATTTTTTAATTTGAGATATTGGTGGTCGTGAAATGGAAGTTTGATATATATAAGTTATTTCGGTGCGGTTAAAATAGGAGTTGTATCAGCAAAAGATTTATTAAGAAATTTTTTGATTAAAGAATAAACAAGGGAGGAAGGGAATAGATTAGCATTGAAGTGTTTGATTAAAAAGGAGAATTCTTTATGGAGTTCTATGTAACTGGAGGTAAGGTGATAAGCTCTATGAATTAATTAAAGTTTTAATGCTGTTGCATTTGTAGCGGAAGCTTTCATGGCTAAAAAAGTTAAGGGACAAATATAAGAAAGTAGGTTTACGGTAAATATTTATATTATGATTTGATGAGGTTTTTGTAATAAGCATATCGAGAAATTTGAAGCATTATTAACTTCTTCTTTAGTAAATTTGATGTTGGGTAGTTCTATCCTAAGGAAATTTAGGAAAGGAGTGATTTGGTATTTATTGGTGAATAATAGAAAAGTATCGTCCATATATCTTTTATAGTTGATAGGTTTAAAATTAAAAGGGGTGTTATTTAGCCAGATAGATTCATGATATTTAAGATATGAATTAGCTAAGATGGCGCTAAGGGGGGAGACCATGGCCAGTCAATTAGATTGTAGGTAAAGTTGTTGGTTGAAAAAGAAATACGTGTCGGAGGTTTCCAGATTTAAAAGTTCTTATAAATTCGGATTTAGAAAGGTTCATGAAGGTGCTTTGAGAACGAAAAATGTTATCGAGCATAATGCTGATGGCTTCGGAGGTGGGGATATTGGTGTAAAGGGATTGGATGTCGAAGCTGGTAATGTAAAAATTGTGTAAATTATCGATGGAGTTTAACCAGGATTTGATAGTGTATGAGTTTTGGACGGAGTATTCGTTAAAGCTAAAAGGAGTTAAAGAAGGTACCAGAAATTTGGCCAGATTGTAATTGTGAGTATTATATGCTGCAAGGATCGGTCTGATAGGGCAGTTTGGCTTATGAATTTTGGGGAGACCGTATAATGTACCAGGGGAAGAGCCTCAGGAATAGCAATTATCGCAATCGGATTTATTTAAAGTGTTATTATTGAGAAATTTTCGAAGGAAGCGGTTGATTTTGTCTTCTAAATTTAATGATAATTTAAGTGGAGTCTTTAGCTATAGTTTTAAACTTAGTAGAATCAATCAGGATCTTGTTAATTTTATTAATGTAATCTGTTTTATTCATAACAACGATTTTTCTGAATTTGTCTGGTTTGCATATAGTAATAGAAGAGTCCATTTTTAAGGTCTTTATTTCTTCATTCTGCTTGGTATGATTTACCTTAGTTTTGGGTAAGTTGTATAACGTAAAAAAGGAATGCTTTTTATGTCCATTATTTTGAACTTTATTTATTTATTTATTTATTTATTTTTTTATTTATTAAAATATTTAATTTATTTTAATTTTGTATATATATATATATATATATATATATATATATATATATATATATATATATATATATATATATATATATATATATATATATATATATATATATATATATATATATATATATATATATATATATATATATATATATATATATATATATATATATATATATATATATATATATATATATATATATATATATATATATATATATATATATATATATATATATATATATATATATATATATATATATATATATATATATATATATATATATATATATATATATATATATATATATATATATATATATATATATATATATATATATATATATATATATATATATATATATATATATATATATATATATATATATATATATATATATATATATATATATATATATATATATATATATATATATACTATATATATATATATATATATATATATATATATATATATATATATATATATATATATATATATATATATATATATATATATATATATATATATATATATATATATATATATATATATATATATATATATATATATATATATATATATATATATATATATATATATATATATATATATATATATATATATATATATATATATATATATATATATATATATATATATATATATATATATATATATTATATATATATATATATATATATATATATATATATATATATATATATATATATATATATATATATATATATATATATATATATATATATATATATATATATATATATATATATATATATATATATATATATATATATATATATATATATATATATATATATATATATTATATATATATATATATATATATATATATATATATATATATATATATATATATATATATATATATATATATATATATATATATATATATATATATATATATATATATATATATATATATATATATATATATATATATATATATATATATATATATATATATATATATATATATATATATATATATATATAAAAACTGTTCTTTTTCATTTTAGGAACCTAGCTCCAGAACCAATTCCAAAGCTGGTTCCGGATCTGGATTATGGGTCAATTTATGACGTAAAACCTGAATATCGAGATATTTCCAGATGCCCTAGAGAATATATATATATATATATATATATATATATATATATATATATATATATATATATATATATATATATATATATATATATATATATATATATATATATATATATATATATATATATATATATATTACATAACGTTCTTGTTTCTGACTAAAATAATTTTTTCTTTTAATTGAATTATTTTGAATTCTAATTTAATTTGTCCAATAAATTGAACTAATTTCATTTTGAATTATTTTTAATCTTTTGTATTTTTGTATCAAATATTTTTAAGTCAATTTGCCACAAAAAAAAAAAAAACGAAAAAAATATTAATATTTTTTTAAATTATTTTTTATGAACGAAATTTTTTGGGATATTTTGGGACTAAGGAGCGAGTGATGTGAAGATAAATTGAGAAAGTGGCAAGTTAATAAGTTGATGTTGAGGTGACGAGATAATATGTTGACTATATGATGAGGTGACAAAACAATAAGTTAATGACAAGATCAGGTGACGAGATAATAGGTTGATGAAATTATGAGGTGAGGAGATAATAATTTCAAGATATTATGGAGTGATGAGATAATTAGTTGATGATATGATGAGGTGACGAGATAATATGTTTATTATATCATGAGGTAACGAGATAAGTTGATTAACTTGATGATTTGATGAGAAGAAGTAAAAATAAGTTGATGATATTATGAGGTGATGAGAAAATCAGCTGATGAATTTATGAGATAAGAAGATAAGGAGTTGATGAAATTATGAGATAAGAAGATAAGGAGTTGATGAAATTATGAGGTGATAAGAAAAAATGAAGAGATATGATGAGGCAAGGAAGTAAGTTGATGATATAAAGAAGTAGCGAGATAATTAGTTGGTGAAATAACATAAAAATATAGTTAGATAATGAGATATTGAGATGAAATATGATGAATTGAGGAGATAATGACGAGATGATGAGCTCATGTTGATTGGATGCTCTAGGGTGATAGAATGTTGAGTCAATAAGATGGAATTTATGAAATGAAATTGAGCTCAAGTTAATGAGATGTTCTAAGATGATAGAATGTTGAGTCAATGAAATGGGACTTATGAGATAAAATTGAGCCCAAGTTAATGAGATGTTCTAAGATGATAGAATGTTGAGTCAATTGGATGGAATTTATGAGATAAAATTGAGCTCAAGTTAAGGAGATGTTCTAAGATGATAGAATGTTGAGTCAATGAGATGGAGTTTATGAGATAATATATGCAATAAACGTTTCTGTAAGTAGTTGTACAGTGATATTAATATCAATAATCTTGGTATTATTTTTCTTTGTTTAGATTAAAATTTATAATAAAAAGAATATGGGTGTTTTCTTTGTATATTTGAGAAAAAAATGGTTAGGAAAGATGCCAGGAAAAATTGATTTTCTAAGCTTCACAGTTTCTTTCTTCTCAGAATATTTTTGAAGATTTTTTGGAGTGATTTTTCGCTTTCTCTGGTTTCTATACCTTTAATAATTGTTGTTATAAAAAATATAATGATTTGAAGAAAGGGTAATTTTCTGTCTGGTCAATCAATTAAACTGTTTATCGAAATAAGTGTAGATTCTCTCTCTCTCTCTCTCTCTCTCTCTCTCTCTCTCTCTCTCTCTCTCTATCTATCTATCTATCTATCTATCTATCTATCTATCTATCTCTCTCTCTCTCTCTCTCTCTCTCTCTCTCTCTCTCTCTCTCTCTATTTGTCTGCTTATCTCTTTTTCCTCTTTGTCACCCTCTCTCTATTTTTTTGTCTATCTCTTCTCTCTCTCCATCTTTCTCCTCTAATTGTCTCTTTCTCTCTCTTAGTCTCTGTTTTTTTCTCTCTCCCCTTTCATATGATTTGAAGAAAGGGTAATTTTCTTAATGGTCAGTCATTTGAACTGTTTATCGAAGTAAGTGTACATTCTCTCTCTCTATTCTATCTATCTTTCTATCTATCTATCTATCTATCTATCTATCTATCTATCTATCTATCTATCTATCTATCTATCTATCTATCTATCTATCAATCTGTCCATCTATCTATCTATCTATCTATCTATCCGTCTATCTCTCTGTCTGTCTCCTCTCTCTCTGTCAGTCTCCTCTCTCTCTGTCTCTCTCTCTCTTTCATTCTCTCTCTCTTCTGTCTGTCTTTCTCTTTTCTCTGTCTATCCCTCCTCTCAATTCTCTCTCTCTCTCTCTTTTCTCTTTCTCTCTCTGCCTCTCTGTCTGTCTGTCTGTCTGTCTGTCTGTCTGTCTGTCTGTCTGTTTGTCTCTCTCTCTCTCTCTCTCTCTCTCTCTCTCTCTCTCTCTCTCATTAACAACAGATGGAATTTCTTGGAAATATTTAACAGAAATATGTAACTGGATAAGTAGTTGGGTCATTGTAGATGTAAACGAGAAAAACATTTCTAACAGAATAAAATGCAAATCGGGTTGATTGCAAACAATAAATGCAACTACTGGGCTTTTTAAAATGCTAAGCGAAAAATATAATTGGTAATTATTTACTAACTAGGCGTTTGTGTCAAGATGGGTTAGACATTTTTTTTGGATTAATTAGAAAACGAGGGGGATTAAGGGAAAATCCAAGTTGCAGTCAGTTCATTGGCTCCTTTAAGATTGTTGCAATACAATCATTGCTAAAACCATCAAAAGCTGAAAATTGCCTTGTAGATAAACGTGAAAACATAATAGAAATTTCAAAAATAATAAATTCAGTGAGTGAACCTTGTACCTCCAAGAATCTCAATGAACCCGTAGAACATCAAGAAGTATTGTTTGATCATAATTTTTTCTCTCAATCTGATATCTCTGACATATTCGAGCAGAATGCAATGATGTATGTTTCTGGATACATAGCTTTAAGAATAAATAAATTTCATCCAAAATGCACGAAATGTAATTTGAAAGTGAATGTTAAAAGGTTTGTTGGTGATGTTAAAACTTTCTTGAAATTGAAATGTTTTGCAACAAATCCATCAATAGGTTTGGTACAGGCGACAGAAGAGTTTCATAAATATTTTGTAAAGTGTGAAGACGAATTTGGCAGAGAAATGATGCATCGTTATTTGCATGTACATTTAAAAGAAAATCTATTTGAAAAATTGAAACGAGTTGAAGGCTTTAATTTTTCCGAAGATAGAGTAAGAATTTTTATTAAGATTTATTTATTAGAATGAGAATAAATTTCCTACTAAAATTCAAAAGTCAAAATCTAGACAGAGAAAATGTATAAAACGTAACACAAAGAAAATTTTACATGCTCAAGCCTGTTAAAGTTTTGATATTTATATCGAGATCACCCTCTCCCTGATACTTACAGAATTTAAATATTAAAAATTATCTTTCCAACCAATTCACAAGATGACAAAATCTTTTTAGCATATATTGGAAGTACATAGTATATTGAGCTTTCGCCGATCAGTAGTGGATGGATCGTTTGTTTTCGTTTGAATATAAGGATTTTTTATTTTGCTTTTTAAATTTAGGGACGAAAATTTGAAAGTAAGATGTATATATTATGATGATATGAAACGGGAAATAACTTCGTTATTTTAGTTTGTATTATTGGATCAGATAAGGAAAGAGTTCTATTTGTTTCTGTATGCTTAATGGGAATGACATTATGCATCCTGTAAGGTGTCTTAAATCAAGGCTGCATATTTTTATCATTTATTATTTTATTTTGAGATTAGGTTGCATTGTTATTGGGATCTGCGCATGTTTATATATTTAGTTTTAATTTTGCTATTTCTCTTACATTTTAAGATATATGTGTGAGGAATGATATGTGATGTATAAGCTGTAGAATTTTAGTACTTCAAGTGGAATAACTGAGTTATTTACAATTATTTTTTTTGGTCTTAAGCTAGATTGGTGTATCTCTCTTTTGAGCACTGTGGTACATGAACATTCTTGCAATGTAATAACTCTTTTCATATATATATATATATATATATATATATATATATATATATATATATATATATATATAATATATAATATATATTCTTCTTTCCCTCCTTTAGTATCTTCTGACGGTACAACTGCGGTTTTGCCTTCCTCTAAAGCTGAACTCTTCGCTCAAACTTTTGCTTCTAATTCAACCTTAAACGATTCCGGAGCTGTTCCTTCTCCTCCAACCCCCTCCAACTCATTTATGCCTAAAATTATAATTTCTTCTAAAGACGTTATTTCTGCTCTCTCTGAGCTTAACACTAAGAAGGCGTACGGTAATGACGGTATCCCTCCTGTGGTTCACAAAACTTGTGCTTCCGAGCTTTCACCCTGCCTTGGTAAACTTTTTCGTCTATGTCTTTCTACTTCAACCTTCCCTTCTTGCTGGAAACGCGCGCTCAATCAGCCTGTGCCGAAGAAGGGGGACCCCTCTCAGCCCTCTAACTATCGTCCAATTTCTTTAACCTCCGTTCTTTCTAAAGTTTTTGAATCTATCCTTAACAAGAAGATTTGGAAACATCTCAATTCTTCTAATCTTATCTCTGATCGCCAGTATGGCTTTCGTAAGAAACGCTCTTCTGGTGATCTCCTTTCCCTTCTCTCTGACTCTTAGTCCTCCGCTCTTCGGCATTTCGGTGAATCCTTTGCTGTTGCGCTAGACATATCGAAAGCTTTCGATAGAGTCTGGCACAAAGCTTTGATTTCCAAACTTCCCTCTTTCGGAATCTATCCTTCTCTCTGTGACCTTCTCTGATATTTCCTTTCCGGTCGTTCTATAGCAGCTATTGTAGACGGCCACCGCTCTTCCTTTAAATCTATTAACAGTGGTGTTCTTCAAGGATCTGTCCTATCCCCAACACTTTTTCTACTATTCATTAATGATCTTCTCTCTGTTATTTCATCTCCTATCCACTCCTATGCTGATGACTCCACCCTTCATTACTCTTTTCAATTTGAAAGGCGCCCCTCTCAACAACAGTTACTAGACGCAAGGAGGGTTGCCTTGGAGCAGCTGACCTCTGATCTATCTCGTATTTCTAATTGGGGCAGAGAGAACATGGTTGTTTTCAATGCCACCAAAACTCAATTCCACCATCTCTCCACTCGACACAATCTTCCACAGAACTATAATATTTTCTTCGAAAACACCAACTCAGACCTTC
>SEYY01002292.1:15000-18157 GCA_009176605.1 Armadillidium nasatum | reverse complement strand
GAGAGAGTAGATGAGGAAAGAGAGATAGATAGATGAGAGGAAAGAGTAGATGAGAGGAAAGAAAGGGAGTGAGTAGATGAGAGGAAAGTGAGAGAGAGTAGATGAGGAAAGAGATAGATAGATGAGAAGAGAGTAGATGAGAGGAAAGAGAGAGTGATGAGAGGAAAGAGTAGATGAGGAAAGAGATAGATGAGAGGAAAGAGAGAGAGAGAGATGAGAGGAGAGTAGATGAGAAAAGAGAGACAGAGAGAGAGAGAGATGAGGAAAGAGAGAGTAGATGAGGAAAGAAATATAGATATGGGGAAGGAGAGAGTAGATGAGAGGAAAGAGAGAGAGAGAGGTCATAACGGAAAAAAAAGTCGTAATAGGATATTTTAATTCTCCTGCCATTGAGTGTGACTCCTTGACTAGGATGGTAGACAGAAGTCCTCTACAGATAAATTATCTACTTGACAACTTTCTGAGTCAGTTGCTCCATGAACCTACGAGACGTACAGTCGTCAACAGAAGTTCGTTCCTATTAAGCTGGAAATAAATATTTATATAAAATGGAAATCATTTCATAAAAGCTCTATTTTGAATAAAGAGAAAATAAAAACATTGAACTGTGATTGGCTGAACCTGAAATGAACTCCATTTTATATAAATATTTATTTCCAGCTTAATAGGAACGAACTTCTGTTGACGACTGTACATGTCACTCCCGTAACACAAAAGGTACAGGAATGACAGAGAGACAGGTGGACGTGGTTCCATCCTTCATGAGGATCTTTGGTAGAAACCACCGACAAATTTCCCCTCCGTAAATAGGGCGAAAGATTATAATTAGGATGAGAGAGAGAGAGAGAAAAAGAGAAAATGAAAGAAATAAATAAATAGAGAAAAAGAAAAAAAGAGAAAAAGAGAAGAGAAAGAGAGAAGAAGAGAGAGAGAGAGAGAGAGAGAGAGAGAGAGAGAGAGAGAGAGAGAAAAGAATAAAAACAAATCATCAATAAAATCTTTTATTTTCAATATATAACAAACAGTAACTATATATATATATATATATATATATATATATATATATATATATATATATATATATATATATATATAATATATATATAATATATATTATAATTATACTTATTATCTAATGACTGAAAATTAAATGACTTTAAAACAAAATTTAAACAATTTATAAACTGTCAAAATAATAATAAAATAATATATAATAATAATAATAAATACAACGAAACACACACACACAAATGAACAATGGTCTGAATTTGATAAGACTTTTTCTTATCAATTTTATCTCAACATTCATTCAACATCATCCTTCTCCATTCATTCCATCATCATTCATTCCTCATTCATTCCTTTGTTCATCATTCATTCATTCCTTTGAACTTTTTTCCTCCAAAATTTACAAAATAAATAAATTATTGCACGTGACGTCACCGGTTTTGAAGGGTTGGCCCTCCTGGCTACGCAACACTTGGGGTCCTAATTCTGCTCCAAGGTTAAGTGGGAGTTACGTTAAAAGGGGATCCTTAATGCGTGGGGGGGAGGGGGGTCATAATAATCTTTGGTTACGTAAATACTGAGGATTTTAATGGTAAGGTTTACCTTCTACTGAAGAAGCATTTCCCCATCAGGTTTAAATAATCAAATATAAAAGCAACTTTTACAGGCGCAGGAGGGTTCCTTCCGGAGTGACGTCGAAAGACGAAGCCTCAAAGGTGACGAGGACTTTTTCTCTGCTTCTTTCTTTTCACTCTCCGTTTCGCTACCTGAGGAACCTCCCGTAGGAGAACTTACTTTAGGAGTACTCGTGGCCTGAAAAGTTGGGCTTTTCTTTGGCAAAGCCAGGGTAAATGGGCTTTTATCGAGGAAAAGCCCACTCAGACTTAAGTTAAGTGAGGACTTTGTGAAGGAATCTTTCCTGAAGGGAAGTGATTTTAAGTCCACAGAAGACTTCGACAATGACTTGATTCGGGCGTATCTCGAATTATTTCTTTTTACTGAAGGAGTTGACAGACTTGAAGATCTCGAAGGTGTCTGTGAGTCATCTTTACTAAAATTTAAAGGAGTAAAATCTTCGTCAAGAGCGACTCCACTGTCATCATCCGAGGAAGAAGACTGTTTTACCGACGAAGAAAGAAATAACGTTCGGGGAATTGGTTTTGGGGGCCTCCCACTTATTTTGGAGTATGACTCTGGAGTTAAGGTAATAGAGGAAGGCGACCTTGAAGAAGTAGGTGAGAGTGCTGGTGAGCCACGTTCGGATATAGATATTTCTGAAGGGCACGAGTCAGAGGACACTCCTGAAGAGGTACTCGAATGGGAGATAGTCGAAGAACATGACATAATACTTGCTCTTGTAGTATCATGGTCAGAATCTGTGTCCGTGCTCGACTGGTCAAGACTTCGACGCCACAAATTCTGTAAAGAAAATAAGGAAGACTTATATACATATACCTCGTCCTCCAAATATCAAAATGGTAATAGTTAAAAAGAAAAAAAAATGCTGAATCAAATCCCTGAACTTACCGAAGATTTACCACTGATGGAGAATCGAATGATTGGACGTAAGACAAATGCCCATGAAGCCTTATTGTCTTTGGGCCACGAGGCTTGAACTTGGATCGGAAACTCGTCGGCCTCGACTCTTCGGTCTATGTCTGTACCTTTACACATCTCATGCAGGCAATAATATTTGGCTTCATCTTTATTCTTGTAGCAGTTTAGAACTAACTTTACAACCTCGGCGGCGGTTGTACTGTAGGAGACCATCAACGACTTGTACTGAGACTGTAGAAGAAAAGAGAGGAGAAAGTTTAATAATTTATCAGTAATAACTGGGCAATACCCTTCAACCCCCACTACCCACACCCCACCGGCATAAAAAACACTTTGAAGCAAAAACACTTACACCAGCCATTAAAACGGAGTCATGAACGCGAACCAATCCACCTCTTCTGACGCCGATGCTAAAATTGGCCTCTCCCTTCGGCCTGCACTGTTGAAGCTCTGCAGGTCTTGCGTTATCATCAAGAACCAACTGACGCTTGACAGGAGCTCCGTCAGAAGGAGATCGGACAGTAACTTCCATAAGGACGAAGAACAAGTTCGGATCCCGATGTCTGAGGCGGAATTTACTAAGAAGGAGTGC
>SEYY01002292.1:0-2500 GCA_009176605.1 Armadillidium nasatum | reverse complement strand
TCTCTCTCTCTCTCTCTCTCTATCTCTCTCTCTCTCTTCTCTATCTCTCTCATCTCTCTCTCTCTCTCTTCTCTTATATTATCTATCTATCTATCTCCTATCTCTCCCCCTTCTTTTTCTATCTATCTTCTCTCTCTCTTCTCTCTCTTCTCTTCTCTCTTCTTCTCTCTCTCTCTCTCTCTCTCTCTCTCTCTCTCTCTCTCTCTCTCTCTCTCTCTCTCTCTCTTCTCTCTCTCTCTCTCTCTTCTCTCTCTCTCTCTCTCTCTCTCTATCTCTATCTCTCTCTCTCTATCTCTCTATCTCTCTCTCTATCTCGTTTAATTTTGATCCCCATAAAAGCATTTTGGAAGTAAATTATTTTGAATAATAAAATTAGAATTTCCGAACTTGTAAACACAATTTCAATTTCACAATTTTTAAAAATATTTTATTGGTTTAATCTTTTATATTAGGGATTTTATTAACAATAAATACATATATATATATATATATATATATATATATATATATATATATAATATATATATATATATAAATATATATATATATATATATATATATATATATATATATATATATATATGACGAAGAAGAGGGGACCCCTCTCAACCCTCCAACTACCGTCCAATTTCTTTAACCTCCGTTCTTTCTAAAGTTTTCGAATCTATCCTTAACAGGAAGATTTGGAAACATCTCAATTCTTCTAATCTTATCTCTGATCGCCAGTATGGCTTTCGTAAGAAACGCTCTACTGGTGATCTCCTTTCCCTTCTCTCTGACTCTTGGTCCTCCGCTCTTCGGCATTTCGGTGATCTTTTGCTGTGGCGCTGGACATATCGAAAGCCTTCGATAGAGTCTGGCACAAAGCTTTGATTTCTAAACTTCCCTCTTTCGGAATCTATCCTTCTCTCTGTGATCTTTCACTAATTTCCTTTCCGGTCGTTCTATAGCAGCTGTTGTAGACGGCCACCGTTCTTCCTTTAAATCTATTAATAGTGGTGTTCCTCAGGGTTCTGTCCTATCACCAACACTTTTTCTACTTTTCATTAATGAACATCTCTCTATTACCTCATCCCCTATCTACTCCTACGCTGATGACTCCACGCTTCATTACTCTTTTCAGTTTAAAGGACGTCCCTCCCAACAGCAGTTAATAGACTCGAGGAGGGCAGCCTTGGAGCAAATAACCTCTAATCATTCACGTTTTTCAAATTGGGGCAAAGAAAACATGATTGTTTTCAATGCCTTAAAAACTCAGTTCCTCCATCTCTCCACTCGACACAATCTTCCACACAACTTGATATCTTCTTCGAAAACACAAACTCAAATCTTCATCTATTCTTAATATTCTCAGCGTATCCTTTTCTCGTGATCTTTCTTGGAAAGATCACATTACTTTCTCTTTCTAAACAAGCTTCTAAGAGGTTGGGTGTTCTGAGGCGCCTTCAGAATTACTTCACGCCACCCCAGTTGCTTGCTCTGTATAGGGGTGTTTTCAGCACCTGTATGGAGTATGCTTCGCACATCTGGGGTGGTTCTACTCATACAGCTCTCCTTGAGAAGGTGGAGTCTAGGGCTTTTCGTCTCATCAACTCTCCTGCTCTTACTAACTCTCTCCAATCTCTTTCTGCCCGTCGAATTGTTGCGTCACTCTCTCTTTACTATCGCTATTACAACGACACTGCTCTTCTGAACCCTCTCGTCGCATACCTCCTCCATTGAGAAGAGCTCGCGCGACACGCCTTTCTACACAGTCTCATCCTTTCTCTGTCCAACTCTCCGACCCCAGACTTAACCGCTATGCTCAATCTTACATATACTCTACTGGTAAAGTCTGGAACACACTCCCTTTATCTTTTCCCAACTTCCTTTGACTTGCATACTTTCAACGCCGTGTATCTGGACATGTTGGCCTTTTCGATCAGGATAAGATTTTTCCAACTCCGGTGGAATGGTAGCCTCTGCCCACCGGAGGAGATCATAATATATATATATATATATATATATATATATATATATAATATATATATATAATATATTAATATATATATATATATATATATAATCTTCCTATCCTCCTGTTATTCGCTCTGATGGTTCTGTTGCTAACACTCAAACTGAGAAAGCTAATCTCTTCGGCCTCCTGTTCTCCTCTAATTCAACCCTGAAGGACTCCGGCAATCTTCCTCCTACTTCTTCTCCTTCTCAGATACCCCTTGCCTTTATCTGTGATAAAATATGATCCGGTAAATGGGCTTTTGAAATCTATGAATGTTAGGAAGGCAAGCGGCATGGATCAAATTCCTTCCTGAGTTTTAAGGGTGTGTTCTTCTAAGTTGGCTCCGTCCCTCCTTCAACTTTTCTCTCTATGCCTCAATACTAATACTTTCCCTCAGTGTTGGAAGAGCGAAGTAGTCCAGTCTATTCAGAAGAAAGGCTCCGACCTTGTACCCTCCGACCCATGAGTGGTGGTAAGGAACACACTACATAATAAGTACAA
>SEYY01002291.1:22500-24412 GCA_009176605.1 Armadillidium nasatum | reverse complement strand
ATATATATATATATTATATATATATATATATATATATATATATATATATATATATATATATATATATATATATATATATATATATATATATATATATAATATATATATATATATATATATATATATATTTATATATAGGTGAAGGTGTAGATTGTTTCTGAGTTTCGATATTTAGAAAATATCGATATTCGAAAATATTGATATATCGAAACATCGATATGCCAATTCAAATTTTTTGATATTTGTGTTATTATTATTTAGTTTTCATTTCATGTATGCCTATTATTCTAATTATTTTTATAATTATTATTATTTAGTTTTCTAGCGTACTTAGATCGACTTATCATAACCTTAATTACCGAAGTTGAGGTAAAAGAAGCCTAAAATATACAAGAACGTTGCCGCGAGATACAGGCCTACGGCCCTATTACACCACACATACACACAATTATTATTACTTACTTTTCTAGCGTACTTAGTTCGACTTATCATAACCTGAACTACCGAAGTTGCCGTAAAAGAGGCCTAACCTATACAAGAACGTTGCCGCGACATACAAGCCTACGGCCGTATTACAGCACAAATACAAACATTATGTATATATATATATATATATATATATATATAATATTATATATATATATATATATATATATATATATATATATATATATATATATATATATATATATATATATAAATACAGTAGAACAAAACAAAGATGCAACATTTAAATTTAGTTTAATAGTTACAAGTTATATCGATAGTTATTATATATTTTAGTATTACAATATTCAACGTTTCGATTTCTCCTGAAATCATTTTCAAGAACTGAAAAAACACAAAAATTATTAACATAACACTGACAAATAAAATAAAACAAAAACAAAAACAAAAAAATAAGAAATATTAATAAATTATGAAATGATTTCCGTTACACATAACAAACACAGTCGACATGTATATAAAAAACCGGAATGAAAACAAAAAATATAACTAAAATGTGAGAGTGACTGACTAATAACTAGAATGAAAGAAAAAAAAAAATTTTTTTTTTTTTTTTTTTTTTTTTTGGTTGGTTTAGAGTTAAACAATAAAAAAGGACATTCACATTCATATTCACATACATATAAAACACAATCATATATACATATACATGCACACATACATACACATACATACATACATACATACATACAACATATACATACACAATCATATATGCAAACCTATACACCAAAAACATATAAACCATGTAAACGAAAAGGGAAAAGGAACCAGAGCAGAGGAAAAATATATAATGAGAAAAAAGTGAATAGCTATGATTGAACTATGTGTAAAGGACAAGATAATTGATTATTATTAAGTTCTGGCTTTAACTTTGAAATATATAGAGATTCTAAGATATGGAGAGATGAGAGATCCGAGTTGGAATCCAAAATAGAGAAATGTTGAGGAAGAGGGAAAAAAAGACAAGATGATTGAGAATGAGAACGAATGTTGGAAAAGGCAGGAGTTGAGAGAGGAAGAGAAGTACGATAAGATAGACCTTGATGCTCCATAATCCTAGTCCTGAGAAGACGTGCAGTAGAACCGATGTAGCCCTTCTGACATGAGGGACACGTGAATTTATAAACTACCGACGTCTTCAACGGAAAAGGAAGAGAAGATTTATAGTGGAAGAATAAAGAAATTTTAAGAGGAGAGCGATAAGAAAAACGTAAATCAAGATGAGGAAAATGATGTGAGAGAGATTTAGTGAGCTTGGAAGTCATAAGTGTAGTGGAGTGATTAAGGTAGGGTATAGAGAAATAAATAACTTTCTTTGGAACTGTCGGTACCGGAAAAGAAGGGTGATAGGTTTTGGATAAAAAATGAGATATGTATTGAGGCACCATATTAGGAGGAAAAT
>SEYY01002291.1:5000-20000 GCA_009176605.1 Armadillidium nasatum | reverse complement strand
TTTATAATATCCTGCCGTGACGGTGGCACTCCTTCTTATGTGCCAGTCTTAGAAGGAAATGTGAAGAAGCAACACATGTATATTGTGTTATATGCATTATATATATATATATATATATATATATTATATATATATATATATATATATATATATATATATGTATATATATGTATATGTATATATATATATGTGTATGTATATGTTTGTATAAGCGTGTAAGCGTGTGTGTTTTTATATTTTTTTCTCTTGTTTCAGTTATAATAAAATTACAACGATTTGTTCTTCTGATAGAATTTTTTTTTTATAATGTGGAATTTTTAAATTAAATTAGAAGTGTCTGCGCACTGTTTTCACTGCAATTTCCAATGCAAATTTCTTTTGGTGAGTTAAACTGTTTTTATGTTTTTATGTATGAATATGTATACAGTGAAAACTAATGCTGTTATAGTGTATATGAATTGGTAGAAAAATTATTATATATTTTTTTTTCTCTTTTCTTTTTTTTTTAGTCTTTGGAATTAAAGAGTAATTAAATGGATTAAAAAAATAAAAGAACAATCGGTGGATTACAGGAATAAAATTAATGGGTTATAGGAATTTTAAAGATATTATGGTATAATAAACTCTAAATCATATTATTTCATTATAGCTATTATATTGAGCTATTTAATTTCGTTTACCTTTTATAATATACTACTCATATATTCTTTAATAAACTTTGCATGTAACAAATATTATTAATCCTTCCATATTGATAATATTTAATTTTTAAGAGAAAGTGTTTAGGCAAATGAACCTGCAATTCTTCTGATCAACCCTTACGTATGTATTTGAATGTGACATACAATAAGGATATTTAATTTACTCCTCTTACGCTAACTAGTATACGTTTTGTTAGTAAAAAGAGAATTTTATATATATTAAGAGAGTTTTCTTTCCTTTATGGCTACAACCGTATTTCGTATGTGAATGATATCCTTGCAATTACTGCAAGTATTAGAGTCATTTCCTGTGCATGACAACACTGTCATTAGGGAAGAAAAACAACCAATTTTTATAAATGGCGACTGCCTTTTGCCAACTTTCTAGCCGTTTTATGCCTTTGTTTTTGCACTCCATTGTGTTTGTCCTTCCTACCATTGTCTCTTTCGTCCGGAGGGGAGCCATACCGCCTCAAAATTTGCAATTTTTGAGTCCGATTATCAAAAATTTGAAAGTCAAATATTTCAAATTTGGCAATTCAAATCCGCAGACTTTATTGGATTTGAAAATTTCTAGAACTTGTAAAACATTTCCCGTAGATTTTTTTTCAAATGTTTTGAAAATTTTTATATATGTATAGTAGTATAGTACCACTACCGTCTATTTTATTACATATCTTCCAATTTGGGTTGCAAATGTACCGCAACTATAGAATCAACTCCTAAAAATAACATTTCGATTCTGAAATTTTTTTTCCTACCAGCGATTGTTCTAAATAAAATTAATATCCATTTAAACATACTCTGACCTACGCCGCTGCCAACCTTACCAAGAAGAAGTCAGTACTGAATCCTGCTACTTCTAGAAGACGGAGTATTCTTCAGAGCATCCAAAACTCAACTTCTTCAGACAAATTGGAAACCGAAAGGATTGGATCCGAGTTATCAATTGAGGGTGACTGATATTCCTACTCATCCTCTACTATCCACAACTGGATTAACCGAAGTTACCTACAGCCTTGAAACTCCAAAAAGGGATATTAACAATTTAAGTACATTATATACTTAATTATTTTAAATTCTCAAATTTCCGAAATTAAAATAATTTTTATTAACAATCTGCTATAACGTAGAATTCATATACTAATAATTATATATATATAATATATATATATATAATATATATTATTATAATATATTATTATATATATATATATATATATATATATATATTACAGATTTTTTTTCTATTTCTTAGGTAACCTGACCATTGGAAACTGACGTCATTGGAGTCACAACGAGCTACCATACTTCCAGTATTCCAAAAGAAGCTATAGAGGAACGCGTCTACTTCCTTGGTTCATTCTTATACCGTGAATATACCTTTACATTTATATATATATCTATATATATATATATATATGAATGTGTAAATTATAAAATTTTATTACATTTAAGTATTATTAGTCAGCCAGAGTTTAACCGAATCAATTCTTAATTTACTCCACGTTTGAGTTTAAATAAAATGGCTGATAATAATCAATTAATTAATGTTTCCGAAGGTACAGAACCTGAACAACAAAATATATCTACTCCTACAACTAGTACAGTTGATATTTTACCACTTTCTACTCTATCTACCCCTAGTAGTACTACAACTACATTTACTACCACAGCTGCAATTACTTCAGTTTCTACTGGAGCGAGTCCTAAACATCCTATTTACTCTCCTATACAACAAACTGGCTTTAACATTCCACAATTTCAACCTCCTTTATATACTACTCCTTCTTACCAACTTTCCAACCAACCCTTTTTCCAGCCTAATCCTATGCATGCTAATTTCCCTAACCAACCATATTTCCAACAACCTAATCCAAACCCTTGCATGCAACTACCTGTATCAATGCATGCACCTTTACCTAATGTACCATATATTAACCAACCAAATTTTGCATATCAAGCAAATGTGACCAATAATGCGTACCCACAAACGAGTACCGCACAACCACCGCACCATAGTACTGCACAACAACCTTCTTACCAACCTAACCAACCTAATACCGCTCCACTTCGACGACCTACTGGGTTGAATATAGAACGCCTATATTACCATCGTACTAATATACCTCTTCTTGTCGGTTATGTAAATTCTGAATGGAAAGGAATTATCCCTTCTCGATGGTTAAATATGGTAGAAACCTTTTTCCATGAGGAAAAGATTTACGACGATGCAGAAAAATTAGTAACCTTTCATCGCTTTGTCAATCCCTACGGTACTGCATCTGAAATCATCCAAAGTGCCCCAGAAATTAAAAATGCAACAACATGGCAAGCTTTTTCTAAAGGCTTACTAAATGTTTGCAATCCTCTTACTACTGAATCCAGTTTTGAAACTTGGTCACAATTTAGGAATATACAGTGGGAATCTGGTACTGTTCTCCAAGTAATTTGTGCTAAATTACAAAAACTTTTAGACGATTTCGAAGCTAGTACTGAACATTATTTTGGAGTTAGATTTGATCCAAAAATGAAAAGAATTATAATCTTTGCCACCATTTATGATTGTACACCTTTAGAACACCAACATAAAGTGGTGCAATTCTTTAATGCAAATTTAGAATATCCTGAACAAATTAGGGAGTACATGTCCAAGACTGGAAATGTCTTAGAAAATCCTTTTAAAACTACTAAAAATAAATCGTCCTCTAAATCTAATAGAGATAATACAGTATCTACTGTGCAGTCTTATTCCCAAGTAACTGCTAGAAAACCAACCACACCTTCTCAGACACAACATCCTTTTTCCATGAAAAAGTATAAGGATAAACAAAGACAAGTCAAAATTCAAGTAGATCCAAATAAAACACCGAAGTGTTTTAATTGTGAAAGGTATGGTCATCATACAAATGACTGTATATTCGACACTTTTTGTTCTTCTTGTAGAGATTATCACCAGAGAGGTACACAACCCCAATGTGTCAATACCAAATGGAATTTTAGAACTCCTGAAGCTCTTCAAAGAGTTCAATATATTTTCAACCAAAATAACACATCTAATAAATCAAGTCAACAAAATCGTAGATCAAATTCTAGGTCTAGAGGAAATCCAAATCAAGTTCGACCTAGAACAAATCAAGGTCAACAAAATAATTCTCATCCTTCAAACAGACAGAATCGTTCTAATTCTGTTCAAGAGAAATTCTCGAACTTTCCATCCTAGTAATCAGGTGCATTATATGCAAGAAAACATACCTATTGAAAATCTTCGTATAAGTTCTGAAAATTCACCAGAAACTCCTGGTTATTATCCTACTCCTCAGAATGAGAATTACCAAGCAATTCAACCAGTTAGACCTAATTCACCTTATCCATATGTAGAACAATTACCTGAACAAAATTTTTAAACAGGGGGAAGGATTATCCTCCGAATGACCCAAATATCCTTCCACATCCCTCTTTTATGGGTCACAATTACAGTAACTCAGAAATAAAATCAGAAAAATCAGAAATCCCTGTAAATCCTACTGTACAATACCAGAATTACATTCAAGTTGAATGTGAATCCGAACCTGAATCCGAGTCTGAATCCGAATCAGAACTCGAATCCAAGTCAAGTACCGACATACCTGACCTATCAAGAGATATTTACATAACCTCTTCAATTTCACCTGATTTTAATACTTTAAATTCTCAAATTAACAATATTTCACCATGTATGTATGGAATACCAATTGTGATATCACATCATAATCCTTATGATGACATTGCATTCCTTGACACAGGAGCTCAACGTAGCTTGGTCAAACTATCCTTATTTAATAAAATAAGGAAATCCACGAGTAAACCTAACCGTCCAAAATTGTTAAAAACTAGAGTAGTATTAAAATCTATATCAGGTAATAAATTGATAGTTTATGGAAAAACTATTTTCCAAGTGTATATAAAACAAATTCCATACTTCTGCGATTTTATAGTCGTAGAAGATAATTGTTGCACTTTTCCTGGCAATATATTGCTTGGATGTGACAATTTATCTAAAATTCCTTTAATTTTAGATTATTCTGAAAAGGTATCTTATTTAAAACGTAAAAGTAAGCTTTTGAATATACCATTAATACCTATTACCAATGCAAGAAATCAACATTCTTGTATTGAAAATACCAGAAACTCTGGTATTATTGTTTCTGATAAATTATCAGATTTTAAATATACAAATATTTCTAGTGAAGATGAAATTTCATCTCACCAATTACCTAAAACCGAAGCCGTTCAATCGTCTAATTCTTATCAATCACCTATGCCTAATAATCCTATGTATTTTGCTAATAATTTAGAAATAGACGATTCTATCCAATATAAAGTATATACTACCGAATATACTAAAATATTACCTCATTCTAAGTATATTTTACGTACTAGAGTTGAATCCGATATTCATACTTATCCTCCTGATAACCTTACCCTCCTTACCGAAAATAGAAAAGATTTTAGAAATATAGGAAGCTTTTTCATAGGTTCTATCCTTAGTAATTGCGATAACGGTTGTATCCTTTTAGAATGTATAAATTTAGGAAATAATGAGATCCATCTAGATCCTCATACTTATTTAACAACCGCTTCTCCTATTATAATTACTGAACCTATTTCTTCCTCTACCACTACTAAATCTTCTTCTATAAATTCTATAGCCACTTCCAAAAACTTTTCCGATTCTGAGATTAGAAATGTGTACAAAGAGATTCTTCTTTCACATTCTGCAAAATCTACCGATACCTATGTTCTTCAAAACCCCCAACAACTTGATGATATGTTGGACTTCCTAGTTAAATATAGGAACATTATTTCACTAGAGAACGACCCCGTCGGCTTATGCTCGCTAGTTCAATTCACCGTCAAACTAAAGGACGATAGTCCTAATTACATTTATACGCCACCTTACCGACATCCTCATAAATATCTTCAAGCTATTGACGAATGGATTGAAGATAACTTACAAAAAGGATACATTGAACCTAGTTCTTCTCCTTTTTCGTCTCCATTGTTAGTAATTCCGAAGAAATCCTCTTCTAAAGTGCGAATCGTTTTAGATTACCGTAAGCTCAATGCTTTTACTGTTCCTGACCGCTTTCCTCTTCCAAATATACAGGAAAGCTTATCTCTTATTGGAAACTCCAACGTTTTCAGCACCATTGACCTTCTTTCTGGATTCACCCATATCATGGTTGAGAAAGAATCTAGAAAATACCTAGCATTTTCCACAGCTAGAGGACACTTTGAGCCTATCCGAATGCCTCAAGGAACTACCAATAGTCCTTCTGTCTTCAGTAGAGCTATGGAAATGGCCTTATCCGGTTTACTAGGTCTACATTGTCTACTTTTCATAGATGACTGTCTCATTTTTAGTAAATCAATAGATGATCACTATGAAAGTCTTTCCAAAGTCTTTAATGCCTTACAAAAGGCGAATTTACGTATTAAGTTAGAGAAATGTGAATTCTTCAAGAATAGTGTCACTTATTTAGGCTTTAAAATAAGTGAAAAAGGACTTAGTCCTGATCCTGTGAAATTACAAGCATTAAAAGGTTTTCGAATTCCTACAAATGTTTCTGAAACTCGTTCCTTATTAGGTTTCTTTAACTATTTTCGTCATCTAATTCCGAATTATAGTCATGTTGCTCATCCTTTAACTCAACTATTAAAGAAAAATGTTCCATTTTCCTGGAATATTGAGCAACAAGCCGCTTACGACAAATTAAAGAAGTTACTTCTTTTAGATCCTTCTTTAACCTTTCCTGATTATTCTAAGCCTTTCATTTTGAGTGTCGATGCTTCCAATTACGGAGTTGGAGGAGTGCTAGCCCAACTCAATGAAAATGGTTTAGAAAAACCTATTGCTTTTACCTCCAGACTTCTAAATAAAGCTGAAAGAAATTACAGTACAACCGAACGTGAAGCACTTGCTGTAATTCATGCTTTGTCTAAATTTAGAACCATTATCCTCGGATATAAGCTTCAAATATACACAGATCACAGCGCACTCGTGCATCTTTTCCGTCATCGCCAGCTAACTGGTCGTCTCGAAAGATGGAACCTACGTATCCAATCTTTCAATCCTGAGTTTATTTACAAAAAGGGAAAGTTAAACATAGTTCCTAGACTATCTTTCTCGCAATCCTGCACCAAATGTTTCTGACATTAATTCTGTTCTTAGTATTTCCTCCTTAAACACTAAGTTACATAACCTTACAGAACAAACTATTTTCGCTGAACAGCGTAAATGTCCTCGTTTGTCTCCATTGATCAAATGGTACGAGGAATTACCAAATGAACGATTAGGTGCTCCACATCTAATCATAAAAGGATTACTTTATTATGTCACCTGCTGACAATAGGTATCTTCTTCAAATACCTGACTCTCTTATTTACACTGTGTTATATTTAAAGTCACCATGCTCTTGGCAGTGGTCATCCAGGCCATCTTCGCACCGAAAAACGTGTCCGAGAGTTATATACTTTTCCTAAATTATCTAAACTTTGTAAACAATTTTGCAAAGATTGTTCTTCTTGTTTAGAGATAAAAGGAAACAAACCTCATCCAATAAGTATAAGTACTTATCCTTTACCCTTTCAACCTTTTTCACCTGTCCACTTGGATACCATAGGTCCACTACCTAAATGTAAAGATACAAATAACCGTTATATATTAGTTTTTAAAGATTCTTTAACTAGATATACCGAACTTTGCCCTGTTCCTTCTCGTGAAGCGAAACATGTAGCTAAAGCCCTTTTAGAAAGAATCATAACTAATCATTCTACTCCTTCTATATTATTACCGATTCCGCTGCTGAATTTAAATCTCAATTTTTCCTTGAATTGTGTAAACTATGGCGTATTAAAAAGGCTAATATAGCTATTTACCACCCTAGTTCAAATAGTTTAGTCGAGCGCGAAAACCGGAATATCGAAAATTATTTGCGTAATTATGTAAATTCAAATCATAATGACTGGGATAAATATCTACCATTTTGCCAAATTGCCTTAAATTCATCCTACAATACCTCTATAGGTAATACACCTCATTTCCTTCTTCACAACTATGTGAAACGTTTGCCTTATTCTATTCCAGATTACGTATCTCCTTTTGTCCATAATAAATCTTCTAACCAAGGTAAAGATTTTATTCACGATTATACAGCTGAGATGTTTGAAAGATCCTCTGCTATCCGTGAACTTAGCCGCGACAAATTAAAGGCAGAAACCTCCAAAATTGCCCAAAGGCAACACCAAAATGCTCCAAATAGACATGCTTAGGTGATCGTGTCTATATTTTAGCTATCAAACCAGCCAATCAATCTCCTAAGCTAACGAGACGATGGCAAGGTCCTTACCTTGTTACCAATATCCTCAAATTTGGTAAATATATCCTCCAGTGCCTAGAAACTGGTAAACAATTTATTTGTCACATTGACAATTTTCAAAATTGTATCTTATCCTAAACTCACCGTACCTGAAAATTCCCTGAAGTCTTGTCTTAAATCTTCAGCAAATCCCAGTTCTTCCAAAAAAGGAGTCAGTTTTCAATCTGATAGTCACCAATCCTAGTGATTCTTACCTGTATTCACATCCTTTGGATTTACCATTTTTCACAATTTCCGTCTTTTTCCTCTTCTGTCCCCATAACATTTCCTAACTCTCGAAGTGTATTTCCACCTTCAGAGGGAGACCATACGCAACAAAAATTTTCGACTCCAATTGCCGCTCCGCAGCGACAAATTCCAACTCAAATTTCCGTTCCCGTCTACAGCACTTTCTTCTGAAAGCCCAATTTCTACAGAAAGTAATCGAATAGAAAATGTTACTCCCTAGGTGTAAGCGACTTATCAGTCAACTCCACAACCTCATTCACCTAGTATATCTCCGACTTATCAGTCAACTCCACAACCTCAAACTCCGAAACCGTTACCTCGTCGAAATATTTCAAATAATTTCCACACCTTCTTCATATTCTCCTTATTCACCTTATTATTCACCTCAACATTACTACTCCACAAAGTATATTGAATAAAGATTAGAATTCCTTCTGATTTATCCAGAACTCATTAATCTTCCTCCACATGAAGCTCAGTCTTCTAATTTATCTACTCCACCTTTACCTTTTGAACAAACTGATAAATCTCTATCAGATGTTTCTAGTGGAGAACAAGAGCTAGAATCACCTTTGAAGGATGATCGTAATTTAGATCCTTCTTACAAACCTTATCAATTATATAAAGGTCCTCGAGAAAATACTCCAATACAAACTCGAAGTAAAACTAGATTACAAAATCAGGAATTAATAAAACAAAACCCTGATATTCCAACCTTTTCATATGAATCATATAGAGATAACGATTCATATACCTCATTACCTACATTACCCCCTAAACAAAATAATAATAATATTCAACCGTCTCCACCAATTTCTTCTCGTGATAATAATAATAAACCAGACGAGAAAACTGGTGCTATTCCTAAGATTCGTAAAATTAAGTAATTATATATAAAAAAAATTTCATATCCGTATCTTGTATAGTTTTTAGAATTTTAGTAAAATACAATACAAATATTTTAGTATAACAATTATTTTCAATTGTTTGTTTGTATAATTAACTTATGTTACTTATAACTAAGCAGATAATTGATATCTTCTTATTTAATTTTCTTGTATTTTGTTAAAAATATAAGAAAATAATTAAAATATAAAATAAAATAAAATTTGTAAAAAAAAAAAAATGTTTTTTTTTGTTTGCATGCCATACTTTAATGTTTAGCAATAAGTATAAATCGCTTTCGATATTTTGAAATACACTATTTTAAATTCTTTACAAATAAAAGAATGCTTTCTTTATACTATAATTTTCTTTGCATGTTTTTGCATGATCTTGTTATTTTAGGATTAATAACCTGTCAATCAATGTCATATTCTTCTCTAATTTTTTTTATCTAACTTGGTTATAAACCTTATAATTTCGATAATTTCTTTTCTAATATTTTGTATCCTATATCCATACTCTAATACATATTTTAATGCATATCCGCATATCCTATATACATACTCTAATACATATTTTAACTCATATCCGCATATCCTATATGCATACACTAATACAAATTTTTTTTTTTTTATCTTTCCTTCAATCCTACCTCTACTGCCCATATTTAATCCCCTACTTCATTTCCTATACCTTTTGCTAAAACTTTTCATTCTAACCATCCTAGAATATTTAGATTCTTATCCTTCCGAACTCCTTCTATCATCTTCAGTCGAGTTATATGACACTCCATCCAATTTTCCTCTTCCTCTTGTGTAGGTACCGGAAGAATATTAATTAATTTAGTATAAAATAAATTCTAAATTAGTTGTTAAAATTTTCCCACGATTCCTCACGTGCTCATCTTGGAATGGAGAAGTTTAGTATCTCGTCAGACATGATGATGTCAGGTTAGTGTAAATATGTTATTAATTTTTATTATACCATATGTCTAATTTTTCTAAGCTGGGTGGGAGAATTTCTAGATTGGGTGGGAGAATTTCTATACCATTTTCTATACCATTAAAAATGCCATAAAAGAAGAGAAAGAGTTTTTCTTCTTCTCTTTCTCAATGTGATGCAACGCTTGAAAACGCGTAGCAACGGAAAACTATGAGAGAGGAATTCCAACCGTGAGCGAGTCTTGTATGAGTTTGTGTGGTCGATAGCGCAACATTTCTTTCTTTTTGTTTTATTTTTTTTTCTCTCCGTGATTGCACAATCTTTGCAATACCTTGGCCATAGCAGAAGGCACTCCCAGAGAGAGAGAGAGAGTGCCACATCTGTGAAGCATTACAGCAACGCCCAGGGTAGAGTCATTCTTTCGAAGTGCCGTGAGAACGAACGAACCGTATGTGTGTGTATGAGCAACCGATTTCATCACGTTTTATAATATCCTGCCGTGACGGTGGCACTCCTTCTTATGTGCCAGTCTTAGAAGGAAATGTGAAGAAGCAACACATGTATATTGTGTTATATGCATGTATATATGTATGTATATAGTATAGTATGTATATGTATATATATATATATATATATATATATATATATATATATATATATATATATATATATATATATATATATATATAATATATATATATATATATATATGTGTGTGTATGTATATGTTTGTATAAGTGTGTGTGTTTTTAATATTTTTCTTTCTTAAATTTTCAGTTATAATAAAATTACAATGATTTGTTCTTCTGATAGAATTTTTTTTTTATAATTGTGGAATTTTTAAATTAAATTAGTATCTACGCTCTGTTTTCACTGCAATTTCCAATGCAGATTCTTTTTGGTGAGTTAAACTGTTTTTATGTTTTTATGTATGAATATGTATACAGTGAAAACTAATGCTGTTATAGTGTATATGAATTGGTAGAAAAATTATTATATATTTTTTTTTCTCTTTTCTTTTTTTTTTAGTCTTTGGAATTAAAGAGTAATTAAATGGATTATTAAAACAATAAAAGAACAATCGGTGGGGTTACAGGAATAACAATTATGGAGTTATTAGGAATTTTAGGAAGATAATTATGGTATAATAATCTAAATATATTATACTTCATTATAGCTATTATATTGAGCTATTTAATTTCGTTTACCTTTTATAATATACTACTCATATATTCTTAAATATTCTTTAATAAACTTTGCATGTAACAAATATTATTAATCCTTCCATATTGATAATATTTAATTTTTAAGAGAAAGTGTTTAGGCAAATGAACCTGCAATTTCTGATCAACCCTTACGTATGTATTTGAATGTGACATACAATAAGGATATTTAATTTACTCCTCTTACGCTAACTAGTATCCGTTTGTTAGTAACAAGAGAATTTTATATATATTACATAGAGTTTTCTTTCCTTTATGGCTATAACCGTATTCCGTATATAAATGATCCTTGCAACTACTGCAGTATTAGAGTCATTTCCTGTGCATGACAACATTGCCATTAGGGAAGAAAAACAACCATATATATATATATATATATATATATATAATATATATATATATATATATATATATATATATATATATATATATATATATATATATATATATATAATATGGTCTTCTGCCCTTAGGGATTTCGGCGAGTCTTGTGTGGTGGCGCTTGACATATCCAAGACTTTTGACCGGGTATGGCATGTGTCACTGCTCTCCAAGCTCCCTTCCTTTGGGTTTCCTCTTTTCCTTTGCTTACTCTTGTCTAGTTTTCTCTCTGATCGTTCCATCTTGGCAATTGTAGATGGAGCGACCTCTTCCTCTTTTTCAGTCAACTGTGGTGTTCCTCAGGGTTCTGTTTTATCTCCAACTTTATTCTTACTTTTCATTAACGATCTTCTCAACTGCACTTCTAACTCTGTTCACTCTTATGCTGACGACTCAATTATACATTCTGCTACTCATTTCAAGCATGCTCCCTCTTTTGTTTCTAGAGTTGCTTCTCGTCTTCAACTTTCCCATTCTGTTCTTGCCGATCTGGATGGGATTTTCCGGTGGGGTCATAGCAACCTTGTGAAATTCAACTCTTTAAAAACTAAACTTCTTCACATCTCCCTCTCAAAAACACCTCCAAACTTTCCTATTCTCTTCGACGGCTCTCCCGTTTCACCTGTAAATAACATTAATGTTCTTGGTCTAAACATAAACAATAAACTGCCTTGGAAACCTCATATCACAATGGTTGCTAAAGCGGCCTCTAAGAAGCTGGGAGTTTTGTTCAAGTTGCGAGAATTTTTTTCTTCTGAGCAGTTACTCCAAATATATAAGGGTCTTATCCGCTCTTGTATGGAATACTGTTTTCACATCTGGGGGGCTCCGGCTCCTCCTCTCTTCTGGATAGGGTTGAGTCTAAAGCTAAAAGATTAATAAACTGTCCCCTACTTTCAAACTCTCTTGACCCCCTATATCTGCGACGTGACGTTGGCTCACTATCTTTTTTCTATAGGTACTACAATGGCAGGTGTTCGAGGGAATTGGCCTCTCGCATTCCTCCATCGTTGCGTCGTCCTCATTGCACAAGGGGTGCCCTGCTTTCCCACCAATTTTGTGTAGAAGTGGGAAACCCCAGGCTAACTCGTTGTGGTGCCTCCTTCTTTCCAGCCACCTTTGTTCTGTGGAACTCTTTACCATCGTGTATTTTTCCTCCTGCATTTAATCTTCCACTCTTCAAGGCTTCCGTCTGTGCCCACCTGAGAGATGTGGGTTAGGTGTGTTAGAGTGAGTTTTCTTCCTCTGTGTGTGCCCCCTCCATGAAAGGGCTCTGTCCGTGAGTGGTGGCGTTTCTTTAAAATATATATATATATATATATATATATATATATATATATATATATATATATATATATATATATATATATATATATATATATATATATATATATATATATATATATATATATATATATATATATATATATATATATATATATAGTTTAGAAATATTGAAATAGCAATATTTGAATTTTTTTTATGCTTTTTCTAGAGTGTAGATTAATTATTTAATTAATTATTACTAGTTATTTAATTAATAATTAATTATTTTATTAATTATTTTTTACTCATTGTTTTATTATATTTTTGAAGACTAAAACATGTCTTATCTCAGATGAGAAGAAAGAGGGTAATATAGATAAGAGTTTCACTGACAGATTGATAAGAAAAGTTATGTATCGTCCGTTAAGTTTGACGGTCCATTAGTGGAATTTGTTTATCAGTGTCAACAAACTTTGAGTATTATGAGATATTGGAGAAGGAAAACATTGAGACAGTTTTCAGTTTTATAAAGTCTTAGACCAGAAAATATAAGAAAAATATTCCCAGACTCCAAACTGTCCAGCGAAGAGAAATTCTTCCGGAGATCAAAATTTTCAGGAGAAATTCCTTCCAAATCTAAAACATTTAGGAGAAATTTCTAAGGAAATAAAAAAATTCAGAAGAAATTCCTCTAACCATTTAATTAAACAGGAAAAAAATTCCTCCTAAGACCAAAAATATTAGAAGAAATTTTTCCAAAGATGAAAAATATCAGGAAAATTTCTCCAAACTCAGAATATTATGTAAAAAAATTTCAGAAACCAAATATTTTCGAAGAAATTCCTCCAGAGACTAAATTTACTATGAAAACCCTTCTGTTATGCAAAGTCTTATACAAAATATATAAAGAAAAATTCCTCCAAAAACAACATAAGAGTAATTCCTCTAGAGACAAAATTTAAGAAGGAATTCCTCCAGGCTTTAAATCACTGAGGAAAAATTTCACCGGAAATCAAAAATATCAGAATTTCCTTAAAAAAGAAAAATAAATAAATAAATAAAAAAATTTAAAAAAATAAAAAAAATAAAATATTGGAAGAAATTTCTCATAAGATAAACATTCAAAATACTTCCATTGACTTAAAAATGGCTAGAAATTCTGAAGGCTGAAAAATTCATGAGAAATAGTAAATATTATTATTATTACTATTTATTATTATTATTATTATTATTATTATTATTATTATTATTATTTCTCACCAGACGCGTATTATTAGCCCTGTCTCTCGCGAATCTCCAGACAGATCTGTCCATATAGTCCCCTCTCTTCAACCTCCTACGTACTCCCCTTCTAGCAATAGCTTCGGCCACTCCATTATCGTCTCCTAGGTCTTCCAGCTGGTCTCCTTCCCTCCGGCTGCCAGTTTAAAATCTTGCCGGATATCTCGCGTCATTCATCCTTTTCATATGTCCGTACCAGCTCAGCTGCCGCCTCTCCACCACTTCACTCCACGACTCGACGTCAAGCTCTCTCCTAATATTTACACTCCTCATTCTGTCCAACCTAGTCACTCCCCTTATCAGGACGCAGAGCTCTCATTTCCGCCGCCTCCACTCTGCTTCTGGTTCTGGTAGTCAAAGTCCAAGCCTCAGATCCATACATCAAAACAGGTCTTAGTATCGATGTATATCTCAGGGTTTTCACCTTTCTTGGTATATGCCTGTCCCTTAACAGAGGGTACAGCCTTCTCAACACTCCAGAGAACTTCTCGATTCTGCCTTCTATCTCCTGCGCCATCTCCCCATCAGAGTTCACAGTCACCCCTAAATAGTTGAACTTCTGTGTCTCCGCTAACCTCACCCCATCCAACATTACCACAACCTCCTCCTGTCCCCTTGCAATTCTCATTACCTCCGTTTTACCCTTGTTTATCTTCATTCCCTCTCTTCTGA